>PVKP010018578.1:0-44049 GCA_004027715.1 Plecturocebus donacophilus | reverse complement strand
TGATTGTGAGGCCTCCCCAGCCATGTGGAATTATGAGTCCATTAAACCTCTTTTTCTTTAGAAATTATCCAGGCTCGAATATTTCTTCATAGCAGTGTAAAAATGGACTAATACAGTGATTGAGGCATATAATTTTGTTTCTGTGTTTTCTGCATTGTTTCTATTGAAGTTCTTAATTCATAAAATGATTCAGGTATACTCTAGACATTGTTTATAAAATGAGAATGTGTCCAGAAAAATATCTTGGGCTTGGTGCCCATTTTGGGGGGTGAGAGTAGCATTTTGATTAATTTCCTGGTTTTAATTTACTTGGGTCTTCTGTTACCAAAATTTGGTAACTGATAGTATCCATTTCATCTAGGTTTTTGTAAGTTTGAGAACTACAATTTACAGTATTCTATAACTAAGCTTATATCATACATTTAAATTCATGTCACTCTTTGAGCCTTTTCACTTCTTCATATTGTCACAAGTTTGTCTATTTCATTAATTTGTTCAAAAAACTATCTCTGATATGGTATTTTAACAGTTTTACTTCACTGTTGTCTGCTTTAGACCTATTCACTTTGTGTTGTTCTTAAAGCTTTCTGAGTTGAAAATCCAGTTAATTCCATTTTTATCTTTTATTTTTAAAAATACATTTAAAGTAATGAAGTTTCCTTAAGTTTACTTTAGTTACTTCCTATGTATTTGGTACACCATGCTTTCATTTTCATTCATTTCTAAATATTTTGTAGTTTCTACACTATTTCATCTTTAATCGATATTTATTTATGAAACCAAATGTATGGGGTTTAGTAATCTCTCATATTTTACTTCTATTATTGTAGTCAGTAGGTTTGATCTGTGATCATTTACTTGAAATTTGTTGAGTTTTCTTTTGTGGTGTGGTCTGGCAGATATTTGTGTGTGTTTGAAAGACTATATTCAATGGCTAGGTTCAGGAATACATATATAAGTGTGAATGCTAACAAATCTTTGTTTACTTGAACTGTTAGTTTCAAGAAGAGGTATGTCAAAGTTTCTGGAGACTACTGTGGATATAAATCCCCCTTACAGTTCTATTCCGTTCTTTAGTCAACAATGGATTGTATATGTGACGATGGTTCCATAAGAGTAACAATACCATATTTTTACTATGCCTTTTCTATGTTTAGATATAAAAATAATTCCCATTATGTTACAATTGCCTGCAGTATTCAGTACAATAAAATGATGTACAGGGTTGTAACCTAGGAGCAATAGGCTATACCATCTAGGTTTGTGTAAGTATACTCTATGATGTTTACACAATGACAAAGTGACTTAATGACACGTTTCTCAGAACCTATCCCTGTCATTAAGCAAGGCATGTCTACACAGCAACTGCTGGCATATAGTAAAAGGGATATTTCAGCAAGATGATTGCATTGTAAAAAACAGATATGCTTTGTCAGACATTAATATTGTTTAAAAAGGAGTATTTACCCTCATTTAATTTCAACTTTTTGTGGAAATATTTTCACATAACTCTCCTTTAAAATACTTATCGATAATAATAAATGTGTTTGGCCTGTTCACATTTATTGTGATTATAGAAATGCTTACTCTTATTTCTGCCACCATATCTGTTTTCTATTTACCATTTTTCCTGCCTTCTATGGAAATCAGGTTTTCTTTATACCTTATTTCCATAGGTTTAAATACTATGTATTCTAATATTTTTTTGGTTATTCGTATTTTCCACAGAGAAGCATAGTTTTCCCCAGTAAGCTCTACAGTTAACCTATATATTTATTTTTTTCATGAACAAACTAGATGCTTAACACATTCTTACCACCTTTTTCTCACTCCCCCTAGTTGTCTGAAATTTTAATTCTAGGTTGCTATAAAACTATTTTTTTGGTCTTATTTATTTGAAGTTAGAAGCATGTCATTTCTTTTTCATTATTGTATCTGAATAATAATCCCTTCTGGGATCATTTGTTTGGTAGAATAAATCCTTTAGAGATATTTAAAAGTGAGTCTGTGGTTAGTAAGCTGACTGAATCTTAGATTGTTTCAGAGTATCTCTGTCATCACACTTGAATTATCATTGGGATAAATTTAAAATTGTAGGTTCATAGTTATTTCCCCTCAGCACTTTGAAGATATTATTTTCTCTTCGTAAGTCAGCATTGTCAACAGTAAGTCTGATGTCAACCTGATTCTCATTGTTCTGTGGGTAATCTTTATTTATAACAGTTTTTAGTTTTGGTTTTCCTTAAAGGGGGTGTGTGTTTCATGATAGTGAGATTGCATCTTCTATGGAAGAATTCTTCCTCTTTGTGTAACCTGGGTGGTAACACCATCTGTATCAGCCTCCTGAAAACAGGCTCCTGCCTACCACTGTGGCTTTCTATGTCCTAATTTTGTTTCTGATTTTTGTAAGCATGCTTACATTTTCAAATTTACCTTTTATTTAGTGGAACAATCCCAGAAAAAAAAATATGGTGGGGGGGGGCAGGGACAGATTTCTCCTATTTTGAATTAAGATGTAAACCTAGACCCAGCTGACTCTAGGGTCTAGTTTAGAACATGCTACTCACCAGACTATACCAAGATGACTATATTCTCAGAGATGAAATGAGACCATGGAATACTATAGCTATCCCTTAGGAAAGGCTGCTGATGCCACAGTTAGATGCTTAGTGATGGCCACCCTCTTATTAAGGAGTGTTAGCCATTGTACATTAGTTTTCAAAGAGCAGTGGATAGAAAAGAAAATGTAGATGCTGTCAATAGCCCAAAAAGAGATTTATAAACAGATTTTCAATTAAGGACTGCTTACAAAGGGAACATGTAGATAGCTGGCTCCTCCTTGGACTGAAAAAAAAATTGGGTTGAGCTCCTAGGTTGGTAAGAAGCAGGTGCTGCTCTAAATCTACAATGCAATAATTATAGCTGATAATAATTTGTTATTGATTGTTTTATTTATTTGAATCTGTATGCCCCTGAATACATAAAGAATTTGTAAGCAAATAAATGGCATTTTTTTCTGAGTCAGCTAGAATAATCCCCATATGTGGGAAGTGTGATAAAGCAAGCTTTAAAACAAAATGAGGTTTATTTTAGGAGAAAGGTAGGCATTTCATTCACATGCACTGGGGTAAATGGAAAATGAGACATCTGATCACAGGTGACCCTTAACAATGAGGCAATGTATACGATATCTATACTACATAAAAACAATGTTTTAATAAACAGCAGTGTACTAGTTCTACAACCACCTGTAGATCATAGATATTTCACTCAAAATAATATCCCACAGGAAGAAATGAGATCAATAAACACAAGTCCTTGCACTGGAAAAACCTATGGAGGAGGGATCCAGCCACTTTGCCTTCAGACCAGAAATATGTCCCTTTACTCAGGAGAAGAATGCAGACCCAAGGAGTTCAAAATCATGACAACTTTGGGGAAGTCATCAGAAGCCAAAAGTCAAAGGAAGAGAATACATGCATTCTGAGGTAACTCAAAAAATCATAAGAGAAATCACTGGAATTCATAGACTGCCTACATTAGACAATCTGCAAGAAAACTTGCCCATTTCCTTCAAATAAACAGAGAAACTTCTGAAATGGCAGGCTACTTGGGGAATGCACCTGCCTCTGAATGCTTCACAGGAATAATTCTGAATGACTGTGTTACAGCTGATATCTCTTTTTTTAAAAGAAAGGAAAGCAAAGCAGACTCTTCCTTTCTTCAGCAAACCAGTGAGAATTTCTAATGTTTCTATGACAAATGCCAGGACTTCCTCCACATGGTGGAGAAAGGCAGGCTCGGAGTTCTTTAGCCCCCTGAGAGGCCCGCAAGATTTGCATGTTAGGAGAACACATATTCATACAACCTATTTGCTTCCATGGTGTTTAAACAGCCTGCATACCTGCATACTTTCCTGGAGGGATTAGGTGAAGGTAGAAATAGGCTTAAGCACATGCATGTTGTTCAACCCTGTCTGATAAATTCTGAAGAGGGGACAGCTCATCTCCTTCCTTCAACAGACAACCCTATCTAGGGAATAGAGGAAATGCTATAATTTTTAGATCTTATAGGTTTAGCACTGGAAAGAGCACTCGAGAGCACCATTCAATGATCTTACTTGGAAAGAAAAAGCCAAGATTTGTTTTAGCCTAAGATGAGGGAGGAGTTAGCAGTGGGGATGGTGCTAGACTCCAGCCCTGGCAGAACTCTCTTCTTGCTGAAGGAACACACGGCAATTCTTAACCAGCCAGCCAGTCCTCTGTTTATGTCCAGCTGCCTGGAAGAGCTCTGCCTGGGGGTAAAACAAGGCATTTCTTTCATGAAACACTAGCCCTAATTGAATAACCATTGTCATGCTGATCATTACAAGGGACATGGCTGGTTTAATTGGTTGTTTAAACGAGTGAAGAAATTGTACTTACCCAGCAGGCTTTTCCCCTTGCTCAGCTTCTGAATTCTGTTCATTTCATTCTGGCAAGGGAGACCTAAAAAATAATTTCTGGAAGTCAGTTTCCAGATGGCATGGAATATAATCTCTAATGATTGACTTCACTCTTGACGTGAAATGTAGACAATGACACACCTGGGAGGGGAATTGTTCCATATGCTGTTTCTATACAACAAAACAAATTCAGGCCATTAGTGTGACTAATTACAAAACAAACCTCATACCACAATGCACTTAAAATAGTATTTGGGGGCTACTTGCATTGTATAGAAATTTTTTTTTCTAGTGCCAACTCAAGCAAATATCAAGTATCTAATAGGTAGTGTAACAGACTTTTTCTTTTCTATCAGGAAGTAATCAGCCAAGGCTTATTAGTGGGGAAGTGTTTTGAATCCACAGACAAACGAATCAGAGGTGACAAATACTTATGTAGCCTAGGTTTTGCTGTAGGAGAGGATGGATAGGAATGGTTACTTCAGACCTCACGGTTCACTACCCCCAGGAAAAGTAAAACACAAATTAATCCCTCGAAGCCGAGGGACAATTATGAAGATACAGAAGAGATCTGGAGAGGCAGTGATGAGGCTTTATATCTAGACTCTGCCACCTCCTAGCTGAATACTTTGAGCAGGTCTCTTCACCTGTTCCAGCCTCTGAGTCCTCAGCTGCAAAATGCATGTCATGGAAAAGAAGTTAGCGCCATTCTAAACAAAATGAAAAGTGACCTCATTCGTACCATGACTTGCCTTGGCAGACCTTGTGGTTCATGCTTCTCCTGTCCTTGGCAAAGGGGTTCTAGTTCTTTAAGCTCTTATATTTGGCTAATACTGCCTCTTTCTGCAGGCCCCACACTTGCATATAAAGTATCTAAGCAACTATTTACAACTCTTACACTGCAGAATGCTACCTGGTCTTGGTGCTTGTTCCATAAGAGAAACTGCTAGTAAAATATCTTTTCTTGACTTCTTAAGATGCTTTCAGAGTAAAGGAGAAATATATAAACGGAAAATATTGAAGAAAAGGATAAACAAATTTCATCTGTATTGTAAAAGGTAGCATTTATTATGACAGTCCTGGATGCTGTGCCACAGGTAGGGGTTCTGGCTTTCAGCAACCGCGAGAGTAAGGGTAGTCTATCCAGAGATGTCCCATGAGGCCAGGTGACTAGCTCTGACTCTCGGTTAAGGCAGTAAGTAGCGTTACTCTGAGGGCCTGGCACTGGTAGCTCCAGATAAAGCATTAACACACAGGCGCTGCGTTGTAAGGAAATCATGCTAAAAATCATGATACAATATGAATTCAAACCTAAAGCTATCACTAGGCTTAATGCTGAGAATCACTACAAGTATTTACTAAAATTTTTAAATTGCTATTATTTTAACATTGATGTTAGGTACTAACAGATAGGATTAGAAAACAGAAATAAATGAGATATAAAAATTAAAGATGAAGAGAAAAATTATCACTATATGCAGATGGTCTGATTGCATACCTGAAAAATCCAGTAAACCAACCAGAATAACTTATAAATAAAACAAGAGTTTTGTAAGGTAGTTGGGAATAAAATCGATGTTGAAACAACCACCAGGGAGAGAGTATAATGTAAAAAAAAAAAAACAATTTTCACTTACAGTGGTAACAATAATAAATTCAAGGGAAGTACAATAATTGTTCCAACAAAATGTCAAAATGTAACACCACTGGTTGATAGATCCTGTTCTAAGACAAAATGATTCCATATTATACAGCTATTGATCTTTACTTGATTAATCTAATTTTGCCTGATACTAAAAACAATACCAATAGAAACTGTTTTTAATTGGGTAAACTGATGCTAAAGTTCACAGAGGGAAAGAAACATATTAATACCCAGGAAAATTCTAAAAAACAAAATTGATGGCAGCAAATGACAGTCCTACCAGATATTAAAACATATTATAAAACAACTGTGATTTAAAATTCTAAAACTGATTAATAGTTGAATACATAAAAGGAGATATATATATATACACACATATATATATGTATGTGTATATATATGAAGCCACCTTTCAAATTGAAGGGCAAAAGATAGATTAGTTAATAAATGAGAGAACGGCAACTGGATGACCATCTCTAGGGCCGTGGGGGAGGCTGGGAGCCCACTTGACTATGTAAACATACACAATCTAGACTGATACAGAATTTAAGTAAGGAACAAAAACAAAAGGTTTCCTCTTATGAAGAAAACATAAGAGATAAAGTGAGGAATACCTTTCTAAGCTTTATGGCTTCTTAGAAGCCAAAAAATGGGGAGAAGTTTGACTATCTTAAAATTTCTCCCTAGCAAAAATGCATGAACTGAAATTTGGGAAAAATATTTGCAATATCTATGTCCAGAAAAGTTCCAATTTCCTTAAAAAAACAAGAAACTGACAGAAAAATATACAAAGAACATATAGACATTTCAAGAATGTTTCATATGTATAGAAGTTCAACCTAACTCAAAAAGCTTGGTAACACCATAGAGAATAGCTATTCTCAAATATTTTTGGTGAAAGTAAAAATTGTGACAACCTCTTTGGAGGTGAAGTTAAGTGGGAAATATTGCACAATTTTAAAAGGCCTCTTGACTAGTGATTCTACTTCTAAGAACGTATCTTGAAATCCCATACACACATACTTATTTTTCACTGAATGCCCTTTTATAATGCCTACATTTTTTGTTGTGTATTGTCTATATATACATGCATAGTACATAAATTACAGTTGTTTTATATACACAACTTAAATACTTTCATATTAGCAGCATCCTCCTTTCCTGGTGGCGGGGTATGCCAGCTATGCCTGTGGTAATATGTTCTCCTGAATACCTGACCCACACTGGATTTTGGGATTGGAATTCAGATGTGGGCCAGTCTCAGCTGGTCCCATTAACTGTGACTGCCACACTCAGGTGCACTCCTCAGCCAGAGGGAGGTGAAGTCAGAGCACCTGCCACTGGCTTCCTGAGAGTCTTCCTGTCCCTACTCTGAATCCCCCTGCAAGCCAACCTGCCTGACTTTGAAATACCCCGGTATCTTTTCTTCTACTCCCCAAATTTTGCCTCTTTTACTCATTAGCTGGACTTTATTTGTAACTGAAATATCCTTGTATAGGACACTCAGTATAAATCTGAATTTATCCTAGAGAACCTGACAAGTGGCTTTCTCAATGAGAATAATTTTCATTGTCTCTTACATTTGTAAGGTATTTTTTACACCGAGAGCTCACAATGACCTTTGGATTATGTAGTGAAGGTTTCTATACCCATTTTATAGATGAAAAAACAGTGAAGAGACTTTCCCAAAGGGAGGAATAGACAGAAGTAACTGACTCCTTGACTTATTCTCTTGGGTTTTCTAGTATACCACACTAAAGCAGAAATAAACTGGGAGAAATGAGAGTTTGGGCCTGGCATAAAATGGAATGAATTACGTATTGTCTGGCTGTGGCGCTCTGCCCTCTCCATAGTCATATGTGGTCCTCCTCTATTCCAGCAAGTCTGCCCTGGGCTAGGGACCCCATGTATCCCTCCCACCTTACCTCCAGGCTTCTGGAAGCAGTAGCACCACTCATTGTTAGAGAGCTTGCCATCCTTGAAGGAGTCACAGGAGTTGAACAGAGGCTTGATACAGGGTTCGTACTTATCCAGGTAGATGGCATTGATCTCTGAATGGTCAAGCAGGAGGTCATAGTTCATGTCCAACTTGTTGAACATCCAGCCCAGGGAGTCCTTGCAGATGGGCAGGATGCTGGTGTCAAACCCTGCTGAGCAAAAGGCACATCTCAGCTGCCACCAAGCCTGGTGCTTCCCTCCCTGCTCACTGACCCAAGAAGATGCCAAGACCCAACCCCACTCCCCTCCTAAGGCTGTTTCCTTCCCAGGATACAGATTGAGTGATTCTCTACAATATTTTGTGTGTGTGTGTTTTAAGTGAAACAGTTTAAAAGTCAGCATTTGTGGAAAATATATTCTAAAGGGAATAAATCCCCAAATGATAATGTATCTGTGATATAAATATGCATTTTCATTTGCTTGAAATGGGGTATGCCCAAAAGAAATAATAGAAACATGGTGAGAGGTATAGCTTATGATACCAAAAACTATGCTTTTATATTTCAAAAATTGAAAAACCAAAACAAAATATTTTTTAAAGGATAGCAGTAAAATGAAACAATATAGCATAATCCAGAAGCACTGATTACATCCCAGAGGACCTTTAAATCCAAGCAGTCTGAACATTAATGGCAAAACAAGCCAAGTGCCTGCCTCTGTTCCTCACTCTTCTCTTCTTCAATCCCCTAAAGAGATCCATGAGATGGAATCCAAATCAACTCAGACAATAATTTCTTTCTTATTTCCCTAGGGGAGAAGTCATCGTTTTCTTAAAGAATTATTTGTTTCCACAATGGAAACTGTATGCACTAAAATAATAACACTTAGCTCAACACTCGGGATATTGAGTCTACTGTAGACATGCCCCAGATTTAAAACTCATCTTCTTTCAGAATCAAAGGTGCCACACAATCTCAGGCTGTTCCATAAACTGGATTTCCAGGGCTAGTTTTATTTTTCTAGAATACCAATAAAAGCAAATGTCTGTGTTGCTATGTAGAAAGCATGCTTCTAAGCACTTTGTACTTAATTATCTCACTGAATCCTTTTAACAGTCCTATGAAATGGTGCCACATCATCTCCTCTGTACAGATCAAAAAATAAGGCTCAAGGTCATATAATTGTAGAATGGAGATTCAGACCTGGGCAGGCTTAATCCAGAATCTACGTATTCTCAATGACTCCTCTGCTAGCCTTCTGCCTGACTTGATCTTCCTGTCCTGAAGCCATCCAGTTGGGTTAGTGTCATGCTTAGGAATGGGCAGTGCAAGGGGTCCTGCTGGCGTCTGCTGCCTACAGCCTGGTCATTAAGCTTCTATGTGCATCACTAGGAACCCCTGCTTAGTGAAATGTAGGATATAGCGAAGTGTACCCACTATTTTTAGACCAGCATCTTTGCAGAAAAGTCTTCATTGTCCAGAAGCCAATCAAATAAGTGCAGCGTCTCCTCCTCTGAGCTTTCTCAGAAGCTCGTGCTTCCCCTCATTGTTCCTGCTTGTCAATCAGACTATAAGCTCCCTGAGGGCAAAGACTGTCTTGTCCCCTTCAGCAACTTCGGGCATGACAGGCATATAGCGTTCCATTTTTTAAAAATGTTGGGAGAAGTTTTCTAGTTGCTGCAAACTCTATTGCTTTAAACATAAGATCTTTCCATTTTTAAATGTATTCATTAACTTAGAACACATTTTAAATTACCCTTTTTATTTTCCAGAAGAGAGGCTATGGGACGTAATGCGGCCCCTTCTTTGAACATCATGCTTGTCAACAGTCTTTGATAATGCTGTCCTCAGGGGCTGCTGGATGACAGAAGATAATTTGCTACACGGCTCCACACTTTTGTATAGAATATTGACATTTAATACACAAAGAGGAGTTTACTGCTGACTGGTCACCAAAAAGAAGTGCCAATCTGGTTGGGTAGTAGTCAAAAAGTCAAGCCCAGCACAGCACTACTAGAAAAGCGGTGCCTCATCTGACATCTGTGGTTGCCTGGCATACAGGGGAAAGGAGAGCAGATCTTCTAGTTGGCCCCAAGAGTACAGGACCAAGCAAGGGTCCCGGGCTTCCCCTTCAGAACTCCTGGACTCAAATGCCACTCATTCCTCTGGCCTTGTGGGCTAACTAAGCATCATTCTTTTACATCCCCTTCACTCCAGTTGCTTCAAGATATCAAACCTAAAAGCCTCTTCAGGGACTCAATTTGCTTCTGGGCAAAGGCAGGTCTTTTGGAGAAATCTCCAGAGACTGGAGGCTGCGAGCAGCAGTTCTCCTCACATCAATCTGCTTTTTGTTGAAAGGTTGTTCAGAAAACCCGAGTCCCGCTGCTCCTCGAGGATCCAGGGAAAAAGAATCTTATTTTGCTTTTCCCACAGATAGAACCACCAAGAACCACTTTTGGGACTTAAATGCTATTTTTTCCTTAAGATAAAAGTTCCCAAGTATTTCAATAATTGTCCCCCTGGATCGATGTTCACTGATATCTCTGGAAGGTTATGAGCAGCCAAGATTAACTAAAAGTTAGGGAGACCATTTTTGTTTTGGCTGAAGACCAGATGCTAGTCAACCTCTGGATCTCAACAGTTGCTACTCTTAACTTCTTACCTACTGCATTCAATCCACGAGCATTACTTTTAGAAATCCCAAACAAGCGTGGCATCAGGTGAAATGCTCTATTTTAAATGACGTGTTTTTATATTTTGACCAAATAATATCAAAATGGCTACATAGAAAAGGCTGTGGCCAAACTACACGTACCAAACAACTGTGTTGTTTAGTAATCTATTCTGTGCTGATTGGCCACAGTGTGGAGAAGCCTATTCCCTAACTGCCTTTGAATTAAAAGCAACAAAGAGACTCCATCTATGTGCAAATGTGAGGGCCCACGCTGAGTGTTCGCTGCAGCTTATGACAAAGCTGAGTATGGTCTCTGCCAGCTCAGCAGCTGATGCTAATGGGAGGCTCCTTGAGCAATCTACCTGTTACGGATGGGGAAAGGAGACACCTGTCTGGGAGTTTCTGTGGAAGACAATATGTGGTCTATTGTACACAAAGTCATAGCACCAAAGATGTTTGCTACAGTGTTGCTTCTATTAGCCTAACACTGGCAACAACCTAAATGTCCCTAAATGAAGACCAAATTAAGTAAGTTGTTATGTCCATAAACTGGATTCTGTGTAGCTATTAGAAAGCAGAATACTAGTTACAACATGAAAACATAGTCACATTTCTATATGGTAAAAATTCATAAAACCGTCTGGAAAGTATGATTGAACCTTTGTAATTATACACACATGCTTTCGTATATGACACTGAAGAAAACCTCAAAGTATATACCAGAGCATGCTTATGGTCATTAAAATGGTAAGATCATATATTTTTTCCAAAATGCCTATACTAAATATTTTTGTTTTTGCTTTTCAAATGGAGTGTTGCTCTGTCACCCAGGCTGGAGTACAGTGGCATGATCTCAGCTCACTGCAACCTCCACCTCCTGGGTTCAAGCGATTCTCCTGCCTCAGCCTCCCCAGTAGCTAGGACTACAGGTGTCACCATGCCCAGCTAATTTATATATATATATGTATTTTTTTTTAGTACAGATGGGGTTTCACCATGTTGCCCAGGTTGGTCGCAAACTCCTGAGCTCAGGCAATCCACCCACCTTGGCCTCCCAAAGTGCTGGGATTACAGGTATGAGCCACCACGCCCAGCCTACTAAACATTTTTTAATCCAACTTTTTTTTCTTGAGATTGGGACATGTTTAAAGTCAAAGTATATATTCAATGTAGTGGGTGTTTTTTTGCCCCCAAATGATATTGCTAACCCTAAAGCAATGTCTAATAAATTGAAATGTGATATTTAAAATAAATGAGCAAAAGTCAAATGGTCTTACTGCCTTGGGCTGTGTTGGAGCTGGTAGGCTTGATGACTCTGTTCGCATCCTCATGAAGAGCTCCAAACCAATCCTTCAGCCGGGAAGCAAGGTTCCGCAACTCCTTGTCTGTGCAGGCTAGAGAAAAGCAAGCAGAACAGACAATGAGTCTGGGAGCTTTCTGCCCTCTGTGTGCACAGCTACTGGCAAAGCCATGTTCAAAGCAAATCTTTCTATCCAACCACCATATAACTCCTACCTCACTTGGAAAACACCCAGAAGATGCTGTTAGCACAAACAAAGAGTGGGACAAAAAGAGCCTTGACTCCCAGGGCAAGCAGCCATTGTTTTGAGCTTGAATTTGGATGGTCTCTGTGCTGTGAAAGCAAGCTGCGGTGGTCTCACAGTTGTGTCGCATACTCTGAAGACCATCACACATCAACTCTGCTAACCACATAAAGCTTGCTCTTGCAGTTTTGCCAGAGAAGATTACATTTACCACTAAACTCATGCCAAGAGATTAACACCCAGGCATAGCTAATGCTCTTAGAGAGAGGCTGCCTGGGACACCAAAAGATCCCGGTAATAGCAGACGCTCAATTTTGCTTTAGCCCAAGGTTTGGATTTGTGGATTGGGCCTATTTTGCTAGCCTTCCTACAGCCTCATTCTTGACCTTCCACTATAAACAGATGGATGCCTTCTCCATGAAACAGTCTTTTCAGCCTATCTATAGCTATTTAGCTCATTTCTTAGAGTCAGACAGAGTTACTGGGGCAGACAGACACTCCTGAGAACAAGAAAATCCAGACAGATGGATGGGTGGGCAGGTGAGTATGTGGGTGCAAGCTAGTGAAGGTCTTGTAGAGTGCTAAGACTTGAGGAAATAAATCCCAAAGGAAAAAAAAATGGTGCAGAGAAGGGAGCTGACTTTCCCTAACCCCTCAGGGCACACCCTAATTCTTAATACTGAGAAAACCAGCAAAGGGTCCAGGCAGTGGGCTGCTACCAAGACCCAGAGAACCCAGCAATGCGTTTGGGGCCTTTAGCATCTGGAGAGAGAAATTAAAGATCTGAGGAGCCAAAATTCCAATGAGTAAAAAGGGACAAAGAACAGAACCCCACTTTTGAAACTTTTCCCAAATTCTAAAGTTCCAGGAGTAGACTGCTAAGTAGTTAAGCAGAAATGCTGTTACAAGGCACAACCAAGTTCTGAATGTCCCATAGTGCTAAAGAGACACAGATTAGGGCTTAGAACCTACCAGTGCAGAGGGAGCCCAGGGGGACACCCTGGGTCTTCACTGGAAGCCGTAGGGACAATGACAAAAAAGGAGTAGACACAACCTCAGGAAAACTCCAAGCTAGCCTTCAATCAACGAAGGCCTGATTGATTTAAGGTGATTGGCCCCCATCTGCCTGCCTTGTAAAAAACAAGGTGAAACTTCTCCAGAAGAAAATCATACCATGCAGATCCTCTCCTCATTTTTATCATCCACATGTGCTTATCAGGCAAGCCCATTTCTCACCCTAGGGCTTTGATGGAGAACCCAACTTCCCAGAGCTCAGGCAGAAAAGGTCTTTCTCCATTTTCCACATTAGAGGACAGCCAGCCAGGCCCTGACTGGGTCTTTGCAACCTAAGCACTCTCATTTACCACACTGCCTTCTGTCCAGGTAGGATCCAGACTCTATACTCTGCAAAGCATGGAATAAATATGTGTCCAGTGTTTATACCCCAGTTTTTAATGACCTTAAGACACTGCCTTGCTTTAACAACCAGAGTAAGGCTGTGTTTTAAAACACCAGCCAGGAAACAGCATGGAGAAATGTCTCGACAGGCAGCAAAGCATAACTTCTCAGGAGTCACTCTGGCTGGAATGACTCCCAGCTTTGCCACTCACTGGCTGGGTGACTTCAGACAAGTCAGCTTCCAGCACCTCGGCCTCCTTGTCTGTAAAACTTGGGATAATATTGTTATATAACTATACATCAGACAATGTATATAAATTTCTTAGCAAAGTACCTGATATATGGTAATTACTCAGTATGTGCCACCTAAGATTTTGATTGCTATTCCTATTTTTAAATTGAAGATTTATAGGTAACCTTAGGGCTAGCATCACAGCATTCAGAAAACCAACAGCAAATCCACCTATACACAACTGGCTTTAGCCACATGAGAAATAAGTAAAATAGATGCTTTTGTTATCTAGTAAGCTGCCATTTGCCATATATATGGCTATTTATATTAATTAAAATTAAGGCCAATTGCAGTGGCTCATGCCTGTAATGCCAGCACTTTGGGAGACTGAGGCAATGGACCACCTGAGGCTAGGAACTCGAGACCAGCCTGGCCAACATAGTGAAACCCCATCTCAGCTCAAAATACAAAATTAGCTGGGTGTGGTGGTGCATGCCTGTGATCCTAGCTACTTAGGAGGCTGAGGCAGGAGAATCGCTTGAACCTGGGAGGCTGAGGTTGCACTGAGCCAAGATTGCATCATTGCACTCCAGCCTGGGCAACAAGAGCTGAAACTGTCTCAAAAAATCAAATTAAAAAAAAAATAGCTCCTCAGTTGCACCACTGCATTCAACAGCCCTCCACAGCTAATGACCTCCACACTGGACAGCACAGATGCAGAATCTTCCCACCGCAGCAGGGTGTTGTGCTGGGCAGCACTGAATCAAGCTAGTGATCATTCTAGGCTATCTAACATTCCAGAGTGTCATCATGATATTCTGACATCCAAGTCTGTTCCCATACTTCTTCCCCTCATCTTTCTAAGATGTGCTGAGAAAAATGATAAGCCCCCACCAGCCAGGAACCAGCATCTCTTGCTAAGCTATGTTCCCAAAGAGTAGGGAAGGTAGTTGTTTAGTTGTTATGAAGGTGGAGAATTTTGGCTTAGCCCAGGTTCAGAGGCAGATCCTCAGGAGCAGGCCCATCTGTCTCGCTTAGGGGCCCCAACTCAGAGCCTCAGGGGCACTGGGTATTAACTTTTCTGACACTGCCCTGCTCTAAGCAGAGAGAATGTGGCCTTTCTTTTTCTGAGGGAAATAGGTTATGCACTCCATAGTCAATTTCACATTTGAAAATGGGAAATTAATAGCCACCTTTTTTTTCTCTATTGCTATGCACACCATCTATTCTAAACGTTCTCTGAACAGAGAAAATTGCCAAGTCAACGTGCAGAGGAAATCTCACTCTACAAGATAAATTAGTCAGTCATATTTAACTAAACCCTGACAGATGTGCAGGTAATCTATATCTTTACAAGACTGCTGGATGTTCCATCGGCTTCCCAAAGTACACAGGCATTGGATGGCTGATGGGATCAGTCACTCAGGGACAAGTCCACCAGCAGGGAGCCACTGGCGTGGGTCAAGAGAGATCAGAAAACTGAAGTGGAGACAGGAGGCTCTGAATTACTGGGCCCCATTCACTCATAGCCATCTTCAACTGAAGGTCCTTATGAGAAGAAAGTCAGGGGCAGATTGCCTGGAGCTTGATACATCCCAGAGAAGGAAATAATCAAAGGCAACAGCCTGCAGAGGGCTATTTTTTCAGGTTTGGTATTCCAGCCACAATACGCAGGCTGATGATGGGAGAAAAGTGTCTGCCTTTTAAGGTGCTCATCACTGTCCCGATAAAGGTGTGAACTGGGGATTGAAGCTTTCAGAAGTGGGGACCCAGAGGATACATCCCACATACTTAGTACATTCCTAGGGAAAAGTAATGTTGGTGGGGTGAAAAATATACTCACATATCCCCCTGCTATTCTGGGGCCATTGTGGCATTCTACCCTGCGGCAATCCTGGTGATTTCTGGAGAGAGTTCTCCAGATTTCTGGAGAGGAGCAGGGCACTCAGGCCACCAGCATCAGATCCTTCAGAGGAAAAGACAGTACTTTCTTGGGAAAGGATTTGGATTAATCATGAAGACTAAGACCTGCTTTCTTGTGCTCTCCTTACCCTCCTGGGTGGACACATGCTAGCTAGCCCTCTAATTCTCCCATTTTCAATTACATTCCTTCCCACCTTTCATCCTGGTTTCAGCTTGATTTTCATTGCTCTCGTGCTCCCAGTTCTCTCCTCAGCGTCCTACTTCTCAGTGATGTTTCCCCATTTGCCCTCCTGTTGCTACAGGTTACAACGCATCATTTTTACCCAATCTCCATCTGCTCCAACAGGGCTGGTGTGAGAGCTGTGTCTCTGGGATCTGCTCCCCGGCCTCATATCTGCTTGTTCCCATAGTTAGAAAATGGTACCAGCAGATACTCTCAGAGCAAACACTTGGCAATTGTCCCAGTTTACGGTGAAAAATTTCATTGCTTTTTATCTCCACTGCCTCTATTCTATTCTCCGATGCCACTACTATCTCCCACCAAGACAACTGGGAACAGACTCCTAATCAGTCTCCCATCTTGCCATGTTCCCTTCTCCACCCAGGCCAGAGTGATGTTTCTAAAATGGACATTTGACCAAGTCACCCTCCTGCTTGAGATACTTCAGAGGCTCCCAGTTATTCTGTAGGTTAAGTCTAAACAACTCTGTAATGTGAGCTAAATGGCCTGCAGGACACACGCATTGAAGAATCAAATCTCTCTTCTGTATCTGATCCTCCTCAGCCCTCACGCTCTGACCTTACTGCCCCTCCCACATACTCTTCCCCTGGAAAACAAACACCTCTTCTCGCTGCCTTGCTAATGACAATTTCTCCATCAGATCCCGGCTTTAAAGTGACATTTTCTTAGAGGACTTCCCTAATCCTCAAACTTGAGTTTTCCCTTTCCTGAGCTCCTAATGCCTTCTCAAATGGCACTCATCACATCCATCTCATTCAGTGCCCATCTCTCCCCAAGATCATAACAACATAAAACAGGGCCTGACACTGCCCAGCACTGGGAGCCCAGCATCTAACACAGTCAGTTCCTGGCACGAAGAAAGCTCTCAAGACACACCTATTGACTGACTAGAATCATCCTCGTATTGCCTTTTGTAAACTTCAATTTTTCCATCTGCAAAATGGTGCAATAAAGTTTAGCTCATAGCATCACTTTGTGGAATAAGATGAGACAATATTCGTAAAACATAGCTCACAGCTACTGGCATATAGCAGGAACTCGGTAAATTTATGTTCCCCTTCTCATATCTCAACTGTCTGCATAATATGTTAGAATTTTATTGTTATGCTTTTTTTAAGCCTGAGGAGATACTTGTGATTTAAAGAATAACATCTCTCCTTATTTTATAGGCAGGTCAGTATAAGTCCAAGAAATACAGGTTACAATTTCTGTCTGCTGTGGTTAAGTTCCAGGATGGGGAGATTGGTCTGACTTACCCACACCTGTATTCTTAGCACTTGCCCTAAGGTGGTATGTAGTTGTTCAAAAATATATTTATCGCTATAAATATATTTCAAATGAATGAACAGTAGATCACAGAGTCCTGGAGTCGAATAGCTATTAAGTGGAAGAGACAGGATTTGAATCAGGCTGTTATCCTGCTGAGCCATCCCTGTGTGCAGGGCTTACTTCCTGGATGTGTTGGTCTTGTGGGCAGCCAATACTAACTTATCAATTAATATACTTGGTCCATACTCTGGGTTTAAAAAAATCAAAATGTCAGGCCTTCCCCTGTGTAGAAAGCTCTGCCAATGAGGCAGGTGGGGTAGCTAGCTGAGCAATAAAGGATAAAGGGAGAGCAAGTAGGCTCTTGCCTTTGTTAGCTTTGGTGTGAGAACAATGGTCTTTTGGAAGAACTGCGAACAGCCTGCTGCCTGTGTCACATGTGTGGCCACTGGGGCTTCATTAGAGAAAAGGATAGTGCCATTGCACATTACTCCAAAATGTGGAAAAAGATAGCTCCCTCTCTCAGGAAAGCACAGCACTCACGCAGATAAGGGCCAAGGTAATTTGGTGCTCTCCCAGTGGACTTTTCCTGTCTGTTTGGAAAATATGAACAAAATGCAATGAGCAAGTGTAAATAAGGCACATTTAGTCTCCATGGAAGGTACCTAGCCCTGGGAAGAAAATGAGATTGTTCCTCCACCTGGCCGCCTTTGCCCCCCTCCACCCAAGGCCTGGAGCTTTAAAGGGCTTTAAACCAGACTGAATTTGAATGCAGACAGTGTTCAAACAAAGCCTGGAGTGCAGCATGAGGAACCCAGCTGATGGGAGGGAGGAGAAGCCACTGTTGCCAATACTATAGGGAAGAGAAGCTGTTCCAGGGTTACCGCAGCCTTGGTGGGGTTGTAAAGGGGAAGGGGAGCTCTGAGTTATTAGTATTTGTTTATGTGGCAGTTAGACTGCCCAGGCAGTAGTCTTTGGGGGAGAGAGGGGTTGCTTCTTACCTGGATGAGTGCCAGGAGTCTGGCTCTGCCTGTACCCTGGGCTCCCACTGTCCCCTTCTCCCTGGCCCCTGTGTCCTCCCTCAGACAAAGCCAGGAGCTAGTGAAGAGCTGGGGAGGAAGTTTCAAAATAGGTAATGGTTTGAAAGTGGAGAGATAGGAGCTAGGAAATACAAGCGTCTTTGAAAAATGCTCCCGAAGTCTATAACTGGCATTCCTTGCTGGTCTCAGCTCACTGATGACTTCAAGGCTGAATGACAGTCTAAAAAGCCCTTTCTGAGGATTTGACAAAAAAAAGGGGAAGACAAATAATCAGTGGAATAAAAAACATTTGGGAGATGAGATAAAAAATGGAAAGAGGGACAGAGGATAGAAATCCTTTATGCAAAGCTGCAGTGTTACTATCTAATAGAGTAAGAAGTAGTGAGCAAATGTGAGCGAGCGTGTCTCTCTTAGAAATTCTAACTGAAGCCACATTTGAACACCCAATTGGGGATGTCCAAAAATGGCCAATCTGACACACAGGCATCATAAGATATCTGTAAACCTCTGCTGGGGAACCAATTACTGGTATGTTCTTGTAATGCATGAAATCTTTCAGCTAAAGAACCAAAGAATAAAAATAACCCACCCAACTCCTCCCTCTCTGTCACAGGACCAGCCCCCTCTCTCGGCCAAACCTCACCAATGCGATCTTGGGGCTCTAGCACAAGTGAATATGAAAACAATCAGAATTTAATTTAAACTTTAGTGCCTCCAAAGGTGATTAAGGAGTTGGGCCCGACTAGAGTTCTCTTTGGGAGCAGGCTGAGGGGCCTCTCAGAAATGGAGACCTGGTGCTGATTCTTTCAAACTAATCTCCTTTAGCCCTCCTAGGTGCTGTTGTGAATAATTACTTAATCAGAGCAGCCCTGGATCAATGTGCTCAGAGTGTCTGCAATTAGTAGCTCCTGCAGAAGGTCCAGCTGAGCCTTCCTTAGGGCAGAAATGAGATAACACTTTCCGGAGTCTGGGTTCTAGCAAAATGAAGGGCGCCTTCCTGAACTGCCTGGCCTGGGTCAGGTCTCTTCGCTCCATCATGGCATTCTCAGGCTGCTGGAAGCCTTCAGCAGCACGTGTCTGTCTTCCAGTGCAGGACTGTAGGCTCTTCCTCACCAACAGGGACCCAGTCCCTTCTGTCACTGAAGATATAAGCAAACAGAAGGTGCCCCAGTGCTGGAAAAATGTGTAGAAACACCAAGGAGAGGATGTTGTACGCCATGGCAGCATGAATATGGAGAAAGAATGAGTCTACAATTCCCTTAGGAACGTGGGCCCCTGTAAACTGAAATGTAAACAGGTGAGAGTTGATTCTGCTTTGCACAGTCATTCTGCCTTAAAGGCAGGAGAGAGAAACTAGTCTCTGGGCTGGGTGTGGGGGCTCACGTGTATAATCCCAGCACTTTGGGAGGCTGAGGAGGTAGAGGATCACTTGAGATCAGGAGTTTGAGACCAGCCTTGCCAACATGATGAAACCATGTCTTTACTAAAAATACAAAAATTAGCTGGGTGTGGTGGCAGGCACCTGTAATCCCAGCTACTGTGGAGGATGAGGATGCAGTGAGCCGAGATCACACCAATGCACTCCAGCCTAGGAGACAGAGTGAAACTGTCTCCAAAAAAGATATATATATAAAACAAAACGTGAGCTCTAGAGTCAGACAGGGCTGAACACAGATCCCAGTGCTGCCATCCTCACTGAGACTATGGATAGGTTACTTTTTAATCTTCAGTTTCCTTATCTCTAGAAAGGTGTTAAGAGAACTAGTATTAGGATCGTGGGGAAACTGAAACTATAATAAAATGTACTTAAGTGCTCAGCACCAGGCTTGCCATATTGTAGCACCAGGCCACACTCAGTAGCTGTTGGCTATGATTTGATTTGTGTTTGTGGACACAGAGCAGCGTGGGGATCCATCAGATAGGAAAGTATGGGAATCAAAATCATGCATATGATGTTTTCACAGGAAGTGACCACATGAAGCCATCCAGCAAGATAGGAATCTCTTCTATTGTTTTTCAGAGAAGGTAGATGGTATCTCCCGGGTCCTACAGATGGTAAATGGCAAAACTGGAATTCAAACCCAGCTCTCTCAACTAGAGTTTTACTCATCTGCTCATCTATGACAACCCCAGTTTCCTCAAAGGTGCCTGTGTCTGCTCTTCCACTAGGCATGCCGAGTGCCTCCTCCATAAGATGCAGATCATGCACTTGAGTACAGGGTTGGGACCGAAACTCCCTCAGACTTCCAGCTCTGACAACCCTCAGCGTACATGTCATTGCTTTTCACGCAAGTCCCTGCTCCTCTCTCATCCCCTGCTTTTTCATCTGTAAAATGGGAATAGTGGTTGTGGTAAAGATTTTGCTTTCAAATACTGAGAGGCAGCCACTATTTCTTCTCTTCCAAGGAGCTTCAGGGGCTGGGAGCACTTACCCTTGAAAGGCTAATAATAGCCTCCTTGCCATAAGCAGTTTTGTAGTAGAAAACACAATAGGAGCTTACTGAAGGGATTTAAAAAACATATACAAGGTGAGCTGCCTTTCTAACTGGAGATCATCTAACAGAGATTTGAGCCAGGTTATGCCTGCTCAAATTAAATTGCGTTATATGTAATTCCAGCTTTTACTTTTCAGTGCCTAAAACATCAATCTATATGCGTGTTCTCTTATCCTTAGAGAACACATGATTTTATGTAAAAACAGGCATGAGCAAAGGAATTAGACTCCATTATTCAGGTGCTTGCTAATAAAGTCTTTAAAATGCAATCTTTGAAAGAGTTTAAAATACTGACATTAAACTTGGAAAAAGATGAGTTATACTAATTAATCTACAAGCAAAGATGGATAAATTTCCCTATTAAGCCCATTAAGACTATTCTAGGTAAGCTGATTTGAGGAGACTTTAATGTTTCCCTTGATTCTAATGATAATCTTTCATCTGGAAAAAGAAACACATTTAGAACTTGTATAACATCTGTAAATGTGCATTAGTGAAGTAACGCTTATTTTTTTTTCTCCCTGAATAATCCAGATCAGGGAAGTTAGCTAGATGAAATAAGATTTTAAAGCTTCTGATAAAATCCACAGCCATTTTCACACTCTGGGACAAAAAAAAAATTATAGAATATGCAAAATATTGTTTTAAAATGCCAAGTCTGGGTTTAATTGTGTTCCTTAGCCAGTGGGTCAGCATTTCCCTACATGGGAGACCTGAAATAGATTAGCAGCCTCATAGCCAGCAATTTTACTGAAGGATTTCATGGCCAACCAGACTGTTAAGGCCCTCAACTAATAAAGACTAAGCTGGAGAAATGACAACTGCTGTTCTCAGCTAAAATCAGCAACGGCAAGTGCTCTGAGATGGGTGTAAAACAGGCTCAACCTGGACTACTGAGAGAGCCATGGGGGCATGGGGAGGACAGAGTCCTAGGAAAGGGGCTAGGTGGTAATGCCTCATTCCTTCATGGGCCATCCTACTGCGGAGAGGCCATCTGAGAGTCACTTTGCCTTTTGTTAGTGTATGAGCTCAAGTGGCCAACAGCAGTCAGTGAAGGCTTCCTGGAGGAGGCAAGAATTGAGCTGAGGCTCATATGCAGGGAGGACTTACAGAGGAAGAAGACATTCTAGACAGGCATTAGAAATAAAGAGAAGCCCACTTTGAATAAAGTGATTTATTTTTAATGCTCTGCTCAAATTAAATACACCATTTCTAAATCATAAATGTATATAAAATCATAAGTTGGGGCCAGGTGCGGTGACTCATGCCTGTAGTCTCAGCACTTTAGAAGGCCGAGGAGGGCAGATCACTTGAGGCCAGGAGTTTAAGACCAGCCTGGCCAACATGGTGAAACCATGTCTCTGCTCAAAATACAAAAAAGTAGCTGGGCTGGTGGCACACACCTGTAATCTCAGCTACTCGGGAAGCTAAGACAGGAGAATCACTTGAACCCAAGAGAGACGGAGGTTGCAGTGAGCCAAGATGGCACCACTGCACTCCAGCCTTGGCATCAGAATGAGACTCCATCTCAAAAATAAACCATAAGTTGTATAAACATGTATATATGTTCTGTATGTCTAAGCTATTCCACTATATTACATAATATATATGCATATATACATCTCAAAGGATGACTTCCGACAAAGGCAGCACTGCTTGTTCCAGGGCTATTATTATGAACTTGTATTTGTAAGAAGTTGTTGACAGAAGATGTCTTTTTATGGTATATACAAGTCTCTATTCCTAATGAGTAATTTGTATCCAGTTTGACCTGCTCAAATTCAACATTCAAATCTAGGTATTATTGAACAATTTTAGTTTTGATATTTTTTCAATCCCCAAAGCATCAAAATATGCATGTATGTTTTTACACTTAAAACATGGGATAAACTTATATTGTTATTTAATGGAGCAGAAAGCCACAAAGAATTGGTAGAGGATCAAGCTAGGGATTTGAGATCAGATCCTGAAGGTGATCAGAAGCTTAGGAGGTGTCTGGAACCTGGGAATGGCTTTTTTATTTGGGGGTGGGAGGAGAACATTGGTACACTTTCATTCATAGATTACATGGGGAGGACTAGGCATAGACTTAAAATGAACACAGAGAACCACGAGTTCCTCTTAATCCCCCCAGCTACTCCACCACTGCCCTGGTCTAGAGTGGATGGTGCTATGGGCTGATGGAAGGGTGATAGCACAGACTCTTTCTTGCAACAAAGGTCCAGCAGCATCTCCAAGGGTGCTGGAATCTAAGGTAGGATGGTGGACATTGAGCTGGAGCTGAAAACTCCCACTTGGAATTGAGGCCAGAACAGAATGATCCTGAAGATGCCTGGACCAGATGCAGCAGGACACCTGCATTATCATCCTTTCAGTGAGCAAGCTGATGAAGGAGGAAGATAGATAAATGAGGATGTAGGGACAAACTGCCTCCTGAAACCATAAAGGTGTCTTAGGCTACTCCAAATCCTGCCCGCTTGGCTGTCTGCCATACTACTCTTCTCACTCTTCAGGTCATGCAACTCTCTCAATCGTCTCCCCTTATCCTGAGGGCATGATGAGGTATAGTGACTTGGTATGAAAACTAGCTGGTGTTCAAGCCTCAATCGACCTCCTCTGGGCTCAGAGAGGATCTTGTGACTGGCACAGTGATGAGATGTTTGCTATTATTATTATTCCTATTTCTAGTAAAACTGCTATATTTGATCTAAATTGCCTATTTAGAGATCCAGTATCTAACAAGGCAAGATGACATAGCTAGTCATTTCTCTCTTCCCCTCCTGAATGTCACATATAAGCAACAACATAAACAGGGGAAAAAAAAAAAAAAAAAAAAAAAACCTAAATTTTATTTTCAGTAAAACTAGGAGATCTATCCCTAGCCTTGAACAGGACAGCAGAAGTCACCCAGGTGGAAGTTAAAAGTAAAAGGTCCAGCTGGACCAATCACAGCACAATGACTCAGCAAAAATATGTTTCCTGTAGGCAAAGAGCTCCTTCTGAAGTGATAGACTTCTTGTTCAGCAAAAACTAAGGGATCTGAAAGGAGGGAGAGTGCACAGATTAAACAAGCTGCACAGGAAGGTAAAACAGGGGAATGAAGAAAAGAGCAAAATGGCCTAGAGGCAGCAGATCTCAGAAAGTGCCTACAAAATTATTCTTCCTGTAGGCAAGAGGTTCACCATAAAGTACACCTTGGGTCTGGCAAGAAACTGAGAGACAGAGTGAGCATGGCTGATGAGAGAAACCCTCTTTGACCTGATCTGTTTCATAAAATAGAAAAGATAGGACCACAAAGGCATTTTTATAGGGGACCATCTGTTACTGGTAAATCCCTGAAGCAAGTGCCTTTGGACTGTGAATCTATAAAGATAGCCTTGTTCCTCCCCTTCCATCCACAGGGCTTCCTTTTGAATGGTAGGTGAGTAATATCTAACTTATTCCAATAATGGCTTTGAATAGGTAGGCCAGTAGTATCTAACTTGTTCCTTTAATGGCTGGCATGTTGATTTTTTAAATGAGTTATAAAAGATGGATAAAAGAGCAGCATTGCATCTATGTTCTAAGTTTTGAAAGAAAAAAAAAGAGCAAAGCTTACCACAGAACACTTAGCAGAAAGAAGGAAAAGATGAACATGTAGACCAAATATAAAACATGAATTAAAATGAAACAATCACCTTTGTAAAGAAAGACAACAAAGCAGTATACAGTGACTCAGGGAGGGGGAGATAAGGAGTCAAGGAGGAATGGGCATGGGAGCATTTAGAACCTAGGGGAAAATGAAGTTGAAGTGGAGAAGCACCAGGGAGAACAGACACTGGAAAAATACAAGAGAAGGATGCCAGAAATGAGAAGACAGAACAACATGAAGAGGAAATAAAGGAATTACAGAGGGTTACAGAGTAACTTACAGCAATAGAGAAGAGGCAAAGGAAACCCTACATGTGGATAACTGAAGCCTCGGAAGAAGCAAAAGACAACAATGGAACAGGACATAATTAAAAACACAATTCATTAAACCACTCATGAAATAAGAGTTGAATTTACATGTTTTAAAGGCACAGCATAACCCAGGAAGATGGACTGAGAATGGTCAATACTAAGATCTACCTAAATAGAGTTACCGGGTTTTTAAAATATCAGGTTGTCAAAGTTCAGATGGTTGTGGATGTATGATGTATTTCTGAGCCTCTGTTCTGTTCCATTGGTCTATATATCTATTTTGGTACCATACAATGCTGTTTTGGTTATGGTAGTCTTGTAGTATAGTTTGAAGTCAGGTAGTGTGATGCCTCCAGCTTTGTTATTTTTGCTTAGGATTGTCTTGGTTATATGGGCTCTTTTTGGGTTCCATATGAAATTTAAAGTAGTTTTTTCTAATTCTGTGAAGAAAGTCATTGGTAGCTTGATGGGAATAGTATTGTATCTATAAATTACTTTGGGCAGTATGGCCATTTTCACGATATTGACTCTTCCTAACCATGAGCATGGAATGTTTTTCCATTTGTTTGTGTCCTCTCTTATTTCCTTGAGTAATGGTTTGTAGTTCTCCTTGAAGGGTCCTTTACATCCCTTGTAAGTTGTATTCCTATGTATTTCATTCTCTTTGTAGCAGTCATAAATGAGAGTTTGCTCATGATTTGGCTCTGGATTTGTCTTTTATTGCTGTATAGGAATGCTTGTGATTTTTGCACATTGATTTTTGTATCCTGAGACTTTGCTGAAGTTGCTTATCAGCTTAAGGAGTTTGGGGGTTGAGATAATGGGGTTTTCTAAATATACAATCACGTCATCTGCAAACAGAGATAATCTGACTTCCTCTCTTTCTATCTGAATACTCTTTATTTCTTTCTTTTGCCTGATTGCCCTGGCCAGAACTTCCAGGACTATGTTGAATAGGAGTGGTGAGAGAGGGCATCCTTGTCTTGTGCCAGTTTTCAAAGGGAATGCTTCACCAGCTTTTGCCTATTCTGTATGAAATTGACTGTGGGTCTGTCATAAGTATCCCTTATTATTTTGAGATATGTTCCATCAATACCTAGTTTATTGAGTGTTTTTAGCACAAAGGGGTGTTGAATTTTATCGAAGGCCTTTTCTGCATCTACTGAGATAACCATGTGGCTTTTGTCATTGGTTCTGTTTATATAATGTTTATTGATTTGCATGTGTTGAACCAGCAAGAACAAGCCATGGGGAAAGGATTTCCTCTTTAATAAGTGGTGTTAGGAAAACTGGCTAGCCATAAGCAGAAAACTGAAACTGGACCTCTTCCTTACACCTTACACAAAAATTACCTCAAGATGGACTAAAGATTTAAACATAAGACCTAAAACCATAAAAAACCTAGAAGAAAACTTAGACAATACCATTCAGGACATAGGCATGGGCAAAGATTTCCTGACTAAAACACCAAAAGCAATTCCAACAAAAGCCAAAATTGACAAACGGGATCTAATCAAACTAAAGAGCTTCTGCACAGCAAAAGAAAGTATCATCAGAGTGAACAGGCAAACTACAGAATGGGAGAAAATTTTTGCAATCTATCCAGCTGACAAAGGACTAATATCTAGAATCTGCAAGGAACTTAAGCAAATTTATAAGAAAAAAAACAATCCCATCAAAAAGTGGGCGAGGGATATGAACAGACACTTCTCAAAAGAAGACATTTATGTGGCCAAGAAACATGAAAAAAACTCCATCATCACTGGTCATTAGAGAAATGCAAATCAAAACCACATTGAGATACCAACTCACACCAATTAGAATGGCAATCATTAAAAAGTCAGGAACCAGCAGATGCAGGAGAGGATGTGGAGAAATAGAAATGCTTTTACACTGTTGGTGGGAGTGTAAATTAATTCAACCATTATGGAAGACCAGTGTAGCGATTCCTCAAGGATTGAGAACTAGAAATACCATTTGACCTGGCAATCCCATTACTGAGTATATACCCAAAGGATTATAAATCATTCCACTATAAAGATACATGCATATATATTTTTATTGCAGCATTGTTCACAACAGTAAAGACTTGGAACCAACCCAAATACACATTCAATGTTAGACTGGATAAAGAGTATGTGCACATATATACTATGGAATTCTATGCAGCCATAAAAAAGGATGAGTTCGTGTCCTTTGCAGGGACATGGATAAAGCTGGAAACCATCATTCTCAGCAAACTAACACAGGAACAGAAAACCAAATACTGCATGTTCTCACTTATAAGTAGGAGTTGAACAATGAGAACATATGGGCACAGGAAGGGAACATCACATACCAGGGCCTGTCAGGAGGTGGGGGCCTAGGGGAGGGATAGCGTTAGGAGAAATATGTAGATGACAGATTAATGGGTGCAGCAAACCACCATGGCACACGTACACCTATGTAACAAACTTCCACGTTCTATACATGTATCCCAGAACTTAAAGTATAATAATAATTTTTAAAAAACTCAATACAATAGCAGAAAACATATCCAAGTAATTTAGGAGAGCAAAAAGGAATAAGGCTGCCCTCAGATTTCAGCACAGCAATATTCAAAGGAGGAAGTCAATAGAACAGTATCTTTAAAACAGTCAAGAAAAGAAAGTTGGACCAAGGATTTCACATCTAATTGTGCTATCAATAATAAATGCTACAGAAAACCAGTCCTGTACAGTAAACCAGGGACTATTGTTCTCATGAGCCCTTCCAAAGGAAATACTAGAGAACTGTAGACAACTGTGGGGACTGGAGTGTCAGATCAGAAGGCAAATGCTACATGCCTTGATGATGAAGAAATGTTACAGACAACAAAAAGGGGAAGGAAAGAAGATGATGCAAAGTACAAGTTTACTAATTGTCTTAAATATAATAGTTGGAGTCAGATGACAGAATTAAAAGCTGAGTAATACAAGATTGAATATATTTCACTGAACCAAGGTTAAACCCTAAGAGGATAATTATATCAGCTATGATCAAGTGTCAGGAGAAAGGAAGGGGAGGCTAAACTGGGGGAGAAGGGAAGATAGAGAAGAATCATATTAATTTTATCACTGTTTCAAGTGATAACATTCCTGAATATCAGAAGAATGATACACACACATGCCTACCACACAATATTTAAAACATAAAAGAAAATATGAAAAAAAACAGAGATGATAGTACTAAACATAACTTTTTACTTCAATAAATCTAAATGAGTTAAAATTCACCTCTCAAAAGAGTAAGATTTTATTTTCAGGCCAGGTCACAAAGAGAAGCCTTACTCCCTACTGACTTTTAAAAGAAATATAACCATGGCAAAGTGATTCAGAAAGGTTGCTAGATATTTTGACCCCAAAATTTCACTTTGGGACTACCACCAACAGATATGCATATAAATACATTTGAAGTAGCATGTATAAGGCTATCCATGACAGCATTGTTTGAAATAGCAAAAGGCTGGAAACATTTAAATGTCCATGGTTAAATCAATTATAGTATATCCACCAATGGAAAACTACAAAGCTACTGGTATGAGATGCAAAGACCTCTAAGAGATACCAACTTAAAGTGCAGAACAGTGTATATTCTATGCTACACATATTTTAAAAGGGAGAGAGAAAATCTGTATTTGCATTTGTTTCTATGTGCATCAAGAGCCTCTTCAAGCATATACAGAATATAAATACATATAAATGAGTGAGCAAAGGAGGGCAGGGTAGTAGCCCTGAGGTGGGAGAAAGCTTGAGTGATATGAACATAAGAGACTTGTTAGCTGTAACCCAAGACAGTTTGCACCAGTCCATCTGTTCTCATGCTATATACTAATATTTTTCCTTTAAACCAAAAGGGAGAAAATAATTCCTAAATGCAGGATTTTTTAATCAACACAATCTGTGTGCTGTTCTTCATTCTGCCCTGTGACCTTGGGCAGGTCTAAATTCAATTCCAGCACTCCCTAAGCCAGACACTCTGGGGGATACAAAGATGATTAAGACACGGCCCTTGCCTGGTGCTCATTCTCCCCTCTCCTAATTTGTAAAAGGAGAATGCTTTCCCTCCACTGAGTTGGTGGAATTTCAACAAGGAAGACACTGGCCCTCTCTCTCACTCTCAGAATCCTCCTTCCTGGAGAATCAAGGTTCGATTCAAATAAGTGTTCACCTGGGGAATCTTCTTCTAACACCCACCTAAGAAGAGTATACCTCCCCCTCCTTGCAGTTTCCCCAGGGCCCTATTCATGCAGTTCTACTTTTCCATGCCATATCAAAACCTGCTGTCTCTTTTGGACTCTGACATCAGATGCAGTAAGAATTCTGCAATAATACATCTATACACACCCCAGTTTCCAGCAGAGTGCCTGGCCAAAAGTCAGCATTGATATGTGTTTACAGGAGGTGCAAAGGGAAGAATGTGAGTACTGAAGTGAAAACACTGCTCCAATTACCATACAAACATGCCAGACAGGTCATGGCCAGCATGTACCTTTGAGAAGGTTGTGGAGAGACAGAGTCACCATAGAGAGGGATACTTCCAGCCAAACAGAGAATGGACTTGCGGGGAAGAGAGAAATGTATGTGTGTGAGACACTATGATGTAGCACAGAGAAAAAGACACACATTGTCTCAGTGAAGCCTCAGGATGCCCTGGGAGGGTGACACTATGATCTCTACTAAACACATGAAAATACCAAGGTCCCTAAACAGGCTAGGGGGCTTCCTCACTCCAGCCTCCAGCTCCCTTGCCAGCACACACATGAAGGCCAAAGTGAGCATTTGAAATCAGGGCAAAATAACTCAGATCCGTGCTCTTAACTTCACCCATGCTGACTAATTTATGAAAAGACGACCTAATTCTTTTACCACAGATACCACATCAACATCCCTTGCTTGAGAACAGGAATTACCAGGTTCCATACGCCAAAATCAGGTCTCTGGGTTTATAGATTGTTGCTATCCCACCCTGATAACACCTCAGACCTCAGCTTAACCTGGCAGCAGCCTGGGATCCCTGGAATGTCATTTTCATGTTTCCTTGCATACCGTGACTGAAGAATGCTAGAATGATTGCACACCTGGCTTGTTTCACATTGGCTGCTCATTCCTGTCTGGATAGTGTCTGGATAGTTACCCCTAAGTAATTTAGTTTATCTGTGTCTCTGCAAGCTTATTCGAAAACCATAGAACGCTGCTTACAGAAAATTAAGCTTCATTTTCTTTAAGCATCCAGCCAATATTGCAGGCAGGAGATGGTGATTTGGAGGTAACTGGCTTATGCATATGTAAACATGATACATTTAGCAAATTATATAGACTTCACACTTCAGGGCATTGAAGAAAATAAAGGTACCTTCCAAAAAAACTTTAGTGCAATCGAGTCATTCTGAAAGGAATACAGAATTGCTGGTTTGTGAGAATAGTTCAGCTCTGATATGAATGGAAAATAATGGTTTATAATGTGGAGCACAAGCATAAACAAGAATTTGAACAGGCCTAATTTTAGGTGGTATTACAGCATCTCTAAGGACTCCCAGGAATTATAGCCCATAATGTGCTTGAGACCAAATTCATGGTGTTATGAGGTTGTCCGTTTCAGACTGAATTCCACTGTGACCCCTCATGCTTTATACAATTTCCTAGAATGTTTTTCTCCTTAATCCCAGAGACAGAATTCTAGACATGCCTTGTGTTCACAAAGCATTGCAATGGTTAAAGAATCCTTGAAATTTATTACATACCTTTTCCATTCTCCACCAGCTCCTCTTGCCTCAGTCCCATCTACTGCATCAGCAATAAATTGTACTGATAATGTCCTTAAAAATATCACCCAAGAAGAACAACCTTATAAGCCACTGTTATGGACTTTAAAACTCCTGGAAAGGTCAAGATAGAGTACTTGGGTATAAGTAGTTTCCAATTTGTAGACCAAAGTAAAGATGGTTCATTTGTCTGCTAGTGCTGTACCTAAGGGGTCCACTACCTTGCAGTGCTCAAACTGCCAATGGTTGACAGCAAGGGTCCAAGTGGCACCAGTGCAGCTCAGCTTGTCATATTCATCAACACCAACACCCGCAGTCCCAAGAGCCGCCATATATTAAACACCTACTGTTGCCAATAACCATGTTAGCACTTTGCCTTCATTTATTTCTTTCTTCATTTAACCCTGGAGAACATTCACTGAAATCATTATTATTTCAAGTGACTTTTATCCAGCTGCTACTGACTACTTGTTGTAGGACAGGCACTATACACACAAATGTGATCTCACTGAATCAGCACACCCAACTCTCCGTGAGGTGGGGATTTTAATTCATGTCCATTTTCCAGACTGTGAACCTGAAGAAGTTACAAAACATGTCTAAGTCAAGGAGCTACTAAGGGGTAGGACTGGGAGTCACAGTCAGGTCATGGCCTCAGTCATGTCTGTCCTTCTGTATCCTGCATTCTCACCATTTAGAAAGAGGTTCTCATTGTCAGAAAATGAGGACAAGCTGGAGAAAGAGGCACCTTGGGTGTGCAGAGGTTATGCTGGTCTCTGGTACTTAATTCTTCCCTTTCTTCTCCCTGCCATCCTCTCACACACAATTCCAAGTGACAGACTCACTAATTTTCACAACTCTTTGAGGCAGGCACTATTACCATTCCCATTTTACAGCTGTGGAGACTGAGGCTTGGGGAAGTGACATACTCAACTCAAGTTCAGTGAAATATTGTATAGTAGGGTCAAAGTTTGCACCAAGGCTGTCTGACTCCAGGTCCCAACCTCTCAGTCAGAAAGTTCTATAATAGTTAATCTAATAATTAGAGGCATGTTTCTGATGGTCCAAGAGCTAGTTCTAATTAGGGTTCTGCCTTAAGATGAGGGACAGATACTGAAAATTATGACCCTTTAGCAGATTTTCTGTACGACTTAAGTCAAATAAGCACAGGCGGATCCAAATATGTTGTACTCTTGCAACTATAATGCTTATCACAGAAAAAGTAACCTAGAAATAATGGCTAATATTATGGGTTAAATTATGGTTCACAAATATTTTGGAAGACTAAGAAGACATTTAAAAGTATGCTAAAGAAGAATATTATGACATGGAAAATACTTATGATACATTAAGTGAAAAAAAGCAGCTTACAAAAACATTGATGGTTTGGTTCCACTTTTGTAACATGAAATGACTAATATGGATGTGTGAAGTCAGTGGGAGAGAGGGCAGAGGAAGGTATATAATAAAAGGTTATTAATGGGTCTGTTGCATGGGAAGAGCATAGCTACTTTAGTTATTTTTCTTCTTTTGCCTATTGATGTTTTCTAATTTTCAACAATTAACGCTGTATCCATCATTTTGTGTTTTTTTAAAGTTTTTTTTTTTTTTTTGGCCAAAGAATTTGAATGTATGAATGTATGTGGTATAAAACAAAAACAGTCCGATGAGACTCAGAAAAGACTGCTAGAGATCAGAGCAGCATATCTCAGAGTCTTGAGTGTGTGGATATTTCTAGCAAAGTCTTTCATGATAACATTCACTTGGCAAACTTTCTTTGTTGACTTGCACTGCAGCCTCCTGTTAAAGAGAGTTTATTTAAATTTGCTTAACCCGGAGGTCCCCCAATTTACATGACCACACATTTTTTTGTGTGCAAGACATGATTGGTATCATCTTTCAGCTCTGAGGAACCCAGTCTGAGAATCGTTTGCCTAGAGAACATTATTTATTCATCTCTACAATCTATTTGTAGTCCAAATGCCAACCTCTCCCTCCAGAAGTTCTCATTCTCTAACACTTGTGAAACTAATGAATTTTTCCTCTGTGCATCCCCCATAAGTACTTTCGGAATTTAACTAAATGAAGCAGAAATATTCGTACTCCCTCTAGACATGGAGTAGCTGGATCTGTAGACATAAATTCCAGTCAAAATACTTTGTGAAGTATGAAACACTTCTCTTTTTCAGTGCATTTACTGCTAGTATTGCTAAGAGTGTTATTACTAGGAGTTACAGTGCTTTTGAGAGCCTGCCTTGGGAGCTGGGTCAGCAGAGACCTGCAGGTAGCACAGACAGTGGGGTCGATTAGGGTAGTAGAGACGGCTCTGACTATCTCCCTCCTTGTTGATCTAGTTTGGAAATTTGTCCTTGCCCAAATCTATGTTGAATTGTAATCCCCAGTGTGGGGGACAAATGGCGCCTGGTGGGAGGTGTTTGGATCAAGGAGGTGGATCCCTCATGGGTTGGTGCTGACTTCATGATAGCGACTTCTTGCAACATCTGATCATTTAAAAGTGCGTGGCACCTCTCTTCTCCCTCCCCCTGCACCTCCACTTATCTTGCTTTGTTCTGTTTTTGCCATGGGATATACCTGATTCCACCTCCTTCGTGAGTAAAATGCTTCCAGAGGCCTCCCCAGAAGCATATGCCAGCGCTATGCTTCCTGTACAGCCTGCAGAACCGTGAGCCAGTTAAACCTCTTTCCTTATAAATTACCCAGTCTCAGGTATTTCTTTATAGCAATGCAAAACGGCCTAAGACGCTCACTGAGCCCATTTTCCTTGGCCATGTGGTCCCAAGACGGGGTGTGGCCAAAAGACATTCAGGTTTACACATATATCCTTGATAGTCCAAGAGTGGAAATCCTGTGGCATCAAGATTTGGGGTTTTATTGAAAAAGCGCCTTCATACATAATTTACCAGCTAGTTAGGCCTGCTATGCCCAGATTCAAAGTGTACAGGATAGAGGAAGAAGAGACAGATCCTCTTGGGGGTCTCAGATCTATCTGGAAGAGGGACTTTCTGTGTCAATATACCTGAGCTTATCATCCATAATGGAATATGTACATAGCTAAGACTCATTAATCCAATTTTCTATCTCAAGGGATATTAGAATCCTGACAAGAACAAATTCCTGAGAGGGTCAGAATACATCATCTTTTATTTAGTTTGTTTTGCTTTTTTAATCTGTGTAATCATGTGAAAACCCCCAATGACTCCAGTAGAAACCACCCACTTATCTGACAGTTATTCTGTACACCGTGGGGGTCTTACCAAGAAAACTCGGCAGGGTGAACAGACAAAGGTCAAGCCTGTTTGGAGGTGACTTTTCCAGGATAGACAGGTTCTCTTCTGTTATATTAGGCTGGAGCTAATTCAAAAAGTGTCTTTGGGTAAAAGAAAATTCTGAAACCTCATTTTTCTACTTTTACCAAGAAGTGGCTTAAGTAGGTATGGAAAAGAATTTGTAGCACGGTTATCACATTAGTCTTGGGAAAGTAAAATTGTTGTGCTTTTTAAAGAGCAGAGCAGAGATTCAGATGCTAGTGCCGCTAACATTCACATTCACACTCACATTCAGGGCACATTTTCCCACAAGGTTCTCCTTCCACAAACAGGAGCCTGAAGGAATCTGAAGGATGCAGGGAAGTACAGTCAGAGCCCGAAAAGGTCCTGCTTCTGATGTTGTCACCCTTTGACAGTTCTCAGCATGGGAGAAAATGGGGTCTGTTTGTGTGCACACATATACCTGTAATAGATTACAGAGGGGGACAACCCATCCTGCCCTTCTGTATGCAAAGCGTCCCAAGGTGACAGATTTATTTTGAGACATGTCTGTGGCCTACCCCTCTGGCGGCATGGGGCAGATCAGGGGGGAGCGGCTACAGAATGGGACTGCTTTTAACATCCCCCAGGTCAGGATGCCATTTAAGAAGGTTCTGGCACCTAAGCACATAACAATGAGCCCAGTGACAGATGGCTTTGAAGGGAACCCAGCCAGCACAAAGAAGTGTGGAGGAAAGGAGAACTCATTCCATATTGGGGTTTCAAGATTTGGACTCTGAAGGACACTTATACTGATATAGCTAGAGTTAGGCAGGTCAACTTCACTGGAGAAGGCCTAGGGCAGATAAGGGTGATGGAATCAGGGTGTCAATGCCCCACTGGAAAAAAGCCACTTTTCATCACAAAATCAGACCACTTACAAATCCCTACACATTCCTATCTGGACCTTTACAAACATGGACATTCCTCCCAAGCTGCTGCGCTCTCCTTGTAAGCGCTGAGATTTTGCTTATGTGAATACTGGTAAAAATAATATTCCCACCTCACACATTGTCATGCAGAATAAATGAAGGTCATGCAATACCACAAGCATGAGCACAGCATGAAGTGGGTATTTAACAAGCTGGACATTCCTAGAACACTCAGTCTCTGGCTTACATACATAGAACTCTGCAAGTGAGGAGCCGAATAGACAATACATTCATAAGTTCAAATTCAAATAATATTTCCCAAATAAGATGTAGAAAGTAAATTCTATACCAAACAGTAAGTTTTCTGTGGGAAACAGGCTTGTGTACTAAAAGAACCCAGATTATAAGAAGTTGGAAAAATCAAACAGGTCATCTTAACACCAACTGGTGTCTAGCAGTGAAAACATGAAGAAGTCATCTAGCTCGTGCACAGTTTTCACCACAGGGACGTGGTATATTTTTATAGATTTCTGGAAGGAAACAAACCAACCCACCTTAGAGTTTTAGTTAGGGCAGAGAAAGGTTGCCCAGGCATCAAATGAGGCTGCCTAGGACCAAAACTATCTGCTGCATTTTAAGAGAACAAAACAATAAAAAAAAAAAAAAACCAGCAGCCTACTATGGCCTCACATTCACAATGCTGTGAGATGGTCCTGCGGGAGGTCCAAGGAGTGGAACCTGTAAAGAAGTAAGGAAGTAAAGAAGGAGAAACCAGGAACAGTGGGGCTTTGTTTGGGGTACAGGCACTGGGCCACTCCTGTGTGCTCAAGAACATGTGGAGGCCGGAGAGCTGCATCTCCCCCTGCTGACTGGGGAGTCCTCAAGGCCCTGAAGCACCCTGTGGCCCCCAAGGTTCTCCTCCTGGGCTTCGCATGCCCTGCTGTGGCAGGAGCTCTCAAGGCTGCCTGCTGCTTATATGGAGTGGGGAGCTCAGCTCCCACAGAGTGGGGAATTAAACAGACAACTCAGCCACAGGAGGCAGCACATGTGGCTTCCAGATTTGAGTCTGCCTCCCTACCAGACCACAAGGCTTTAGCAACTATAGACAGCATTATATTTCTGTCTCTCTTACGGCAGTATCTTGATGTGGCAGGCGCTTCATACACAGTTGCTTTTGGCGACCAATTAAAAGAAGCTGAGGCTGGTGTTCTTTTCTGTGCCAAATTCTAAGCGGAAAGTTTAAATGACTTAAAAAGTCATAAAAGAAAACAAGGACAAAATTTCTGAATTATATCATTCTCAACACCTAGCTATGCATACATGTAAACAAATAATATGTAAATAGCATCTTTGTGCTAATCATTAAAAACTATAATATTGTGAGATTCTTTAGACAGAACCACAGAACAGAATATATGACTCTGAAAAGGTAATAACATAATGAATGTCTTAAAGGACATCATAATAGAATTATTCAACCAATGGCATCATTATATTTGTTAATTTAAAAGAAAAAAGTTGCAAAAAGTTAAAACTTCACCTCACAAAACCCATCAATGTAAGTTTTACAGGGATTAAAGGATTAGGGTAAAAATAATTAACTGTACCAATTATTAAAAGATGAATAAAGAGGGGCTCTGTATATATCAAAACCACAAAAGAAAAATTAAAAAAAAAATTATAAAATTGAGTATAAAAACGAAGAGTTTATGTTCATTAAAAGATGCACAATAGCCCCACACTGTGGAAGAAGAGAGGCCTATGGGCAACCAGCCCCGATTCCATCCAAGCAAATCAAGCCAGAAACTTCTTCAAATTGCAATTCAACCTAAAAGTCCCCAAAGCCTAGAAGGAAACCTCTACCGCTCATTGCCCTGTATCGGATGTAGCCTGCAACAGGGTAAATCTGAATCTCAACCAGGGTCAATTTTAACCCCAAGGGGACATTTGGTAATATGTGGCTTTTGCTCATTATAACTGTAACAGTGCTACCAGCATCTTGTGGGTAGAGGTCAGGGGTGCTGTTAACATCTTGCAATGCACAGGACAGCCCCCACCACAGAAAAATCATCCCACCCAAAAATGACAAGAGTGCCCAGGTTGAAACACCCTGGCATAGAAAAGGGGGTTTATTCTGTGGAACATATGACTAACTAAATGGGGACCACTCAGATGATATGGAGGAAGAGGTAGACACAGGTCTAAACCTCAGGACTCTGATCAATGTGGAACAATCACTGGGCTAATTCTTACTATAACACATACAAATCATTACCCTGCATATATTAATAGTTGTAATTTGCTGACGCCTTCCTTTCCTTTCACCTTGTCCCCTCCCTCAGGTATCTCATCTAGTGACAATGAATTATTGTAACCCTCAGGAAGGTACGTGATAACCACTGAAGATATTGATACAGAAGTATGGATATGTACAACCACAGAGGAATGACTGAAGAGGCAAATCACCCCTGCATCTCATTAGTTAAAAACTCTAGAAGAATGTTCTGCCCCTCTTCTCCTTCTTTCTCTGAAATTTGTTTTAGACGTATATTTTATTTGCTTTTTCTCTCCTTATTATACAAATGCATATTAGGATCTTTTTTGAATACATATTTTACCTTGCTTGTATTAGTCCTCTCCCTTTTTTCAAAATGTATACCTGAATCATTTTTAAAATTTTTAAAAAGAAACAAATAAGCTACTATAAATGATGTTAAAAGACAAGTTGGAAAACAGTTTGTAAAAAGGCAGGCAAAGTCAATATTCTTAATATATAAAGAGTTTTTTCAAATCAATAGCAAGACCATTAAGAATGTAATTGAAAAATCGACAAAGGGAATGAGCAAATGCTCTTGAGTGAGAAGAAATACAAATAGCCAATAAATACACACACACATACACAAAAGCATTTCACCTCAATAGTAATAAAAAAGTAAATGGAAATAATACTGTAGTGCACTTATAAAATTGGCAGACATTAAAAATATAACTGCTACTCATACACTGCTGGGGTCAGATGTGAATGTAAACAATCCAGTCTTCCTTAAAATCATTTTGATTATGGGTAATTTGTAAAATAAATTACTGGTTTTTAATTATAAATGCTATACTTGCTTGTGCAGAAAGTTTATAAAATATCAAAAAGTATAAAAATGAAAATCAAATCACCTATCACTTCAACACCTGAGAAATATTTTAACTTTCTGCTATACCTTTCCTAGAGTTTTCTCAGGGTGTTTATGGGCAGGTATCATGTTTAGTGCCTTGCTCTTTTTCACTTAGTATTGTATTGCGAGTATATCCTACACTATCACATTACCTTTTAAAACATAATTTATGGTTGTAAAATATGATGTCATATTTGTATAGCTAACCACTCCCCTATTATTGAATATGTAGGTTTTTCACTCGGCTTTTGTTTTTGCCTTTCATAAACAATGCAGTAAAGATCATCATTGTGCCTCAATCTTTTCTTTCAACAATTGCTGTTTGCCTAGATTGTACTTGGAATGACAGGAAAATAAAGGCATTGTGATACAAACAAAAAGTAGATATTATGCAACCAACAGACCCTCATTATAGGAATTTCTGTAAAAATATACTGTACTTTAGACAGAAGAAAAGTGCCTGCAGACAAGACTTCTGAAGTGCAAAAAGGAACAACAGACAAAAAGGAAAATATGTAGGTAAAATCAAGCAAAACATGAACTATATAAAATAATGATAGTATCGTCGAAGTTAGAAAATGTAAAACACAAGCCCATACCAACAGTGCCATATAAGTTAGAGCTAAAGTATCCCAAGGTTCTTCCTTGTATTGTCTGGGAGGAAGGCAGAGATACTGATTAAGTTTAGGCTCTGATAAGTAAAGTACGCATGCCAAAATCTCTGGATTACTAACTAAGAGAATAGGAATAGGGTGGCTATCTTCAAGACTGATGAATATAAAACAAGGAAAAAAAATCAAAATTAGAAAAAGAGATAAAAAGCCGAAAATATTAATGAGAGTGGAATTTCCATAAATCTATGTGGGTTAAATTACACCAGAATGAGAAAAAGAAAACCTAGCTGATTGCTGTTATCAGGCAACCAAGACAAAAGGATAAAGAAATATTTAATACAAAAGGATAAAAATTTTAAAAGATATTCTAGGCACATACTAAGAGAGTGGAAGTGGCTATATTATCAGACTTTTAATATCAGAATTCTTAATTATCAAAATTCAAAAAAGACTACCAAAAACAGAATCAAAACACAATGATAAGAGGTTCACATTACCAGGAATGCAGAGTCTTCCTAAAATATATGCACTTAAGAATACAAAAGTCATTCAGAAGAAGATAGAATAGAATATGTTTGTGACTTCAAGGTAGGGAAGGATTTTTCAAGTAAGATAGGAAAAGATTTTTAAAGGAGGACACAAAAGACTGAAAAATTGGATGGCATAAAATTAATGATTTCTTTGTATTAAAAGGCATTACAAAGAGTAAAAAGAAGCAGCCCACAAACTGGGAGAGGATATTTGGAACAAACAACTGAAAAGAGGTTAGTATCCAGAATAGAAGAATAATTCTATGAATACATTTTTAAAAAGACAACCCAATACAAAAATCAACAAAAGACATGAACAGGGACTGAATAAATAAGAAAAGCCAGAATGACCAATAAATGTAAGCAAAGAGGCCCATAAATACCAAAGGAAACCAGAAAGATCCCATTTCGCACACACCAGGTAGGCCAAAGTTAAAAACAACCTAAAACAGAAAAGTTTTGGTGAGGATGTGAAATAACCAGAACTTTCATATCCTCATGGTACAAGCATAAATGGAACAATCACTGTGGAATACGATTTGCCATTTCTTATAAAGTTGAAAATAGGCATTTGTTATTCCTCAGTAATTTCATTCCTAGGTATATGCCCTGCATAAAAATGTTTGTACATGTATACCGGAGAAGAGTAAGAATGTTAATATCCGCATTGCTTATGATGGGGAAAATTCGAAAAAGGAAATGCCCATCAAAAGCATATGTTCTTGTTTACAATGTTGAATACTATGTAACAGCAAATACTATAGAACAGTGATTGAAATTTAGCTACATGCAGCAGCACAGATAAATTTTGGGAATGTAGCATTGAGTGAAAGAATACGATATGATTTCAACTACAAAAATGTTCTAAAGCAAGCAAAACTGAACAAAATATCATTAAGGGTTGTAAATATGTGCCAAACTATAAAGAAAATTAATGCAGCAATAAACACAGAAGTCAATATGATAGTTGCCACAAAGCAGGGAGGAGAGAGGATGGGTCAGGAGGTGACACAAGGTAACCTGAAAGTTAACGGCAATAACCAAAGTTGCTGGTGTTCTTTCTTTGTACTGTTACTGTTTATTCCTTATACACATTTTATAGACAAAAAATGATTACCTATTTTACATTAAGGAAAAATTCTAACAAATCAAAAATAAATATGCTAGCTGTAAAGGTTTCATTAAGGTAGTTCAGAGCCTAACGGTATTCACAATAACCTGGCAGCCATGAGGGAACACCTTTCTGTTACCTAGAAAACACCAAAATGAAATGCAGTTATTCTACAAATTAGTCTGGTTGTTCAACATTCCTGGAAATACTCTCAATTATGCTTTGCTTTGGATGAAGACAACAATATTTTCCATTGACTGGCACTGCTCAAGATGCAGTTGATTTTTTAATACACATATGTTTCACTGAGAAAAGAGTTGATATCAATAACAAGTTTAAAGAGAAACATATACACTGACAGAAATGTTTGCTTGATGCAGAAGTTTTAGCTCTAAAAGAAAACAAATTTTTGGAAAGAACTGGCACATTATATTTTCAAAATATGCTTTTCTTTATAATGTGACCTTGATACAACTTGCTTAGAGAGATGGAGTCTCTCTGTTCCTTCCTTTCACTTGGACAGAGCTTTGTGACCTACCTACAGAATATGAAAAGACTGGTGCACTATGACTTGCCAGTCTAGGTCATTAAAGGTGATAGAGCTTCCCCTCTGCTCCAGCTTCTCCCTTCCACACTACATTGCTAGCTCTGCCTGTCTCTAGGTACTTGCTCTGGAAACTGACTGCCAAACTCTGAGGAAGCCCAAGAGACCACAAGCGGGTGTTCCAGCCAACAGCCCCACCTGACGCACTAGCTGACAGCCAGTTTCAACGCCAAACACAGAAGAATGCTTTCAATATCACTCCAGCCCCAGGCACTATCTGACTGCAACCACACAAGAGACCCCAAGTGCAAACCACCCCAATTGACCTAAAGAACCACCATAGATACTGATGATAAGTAATTTGTTATTATTTTGTCACCAAGATTGGGGCAGTTTGTTACACAGCAAGAGGTAACTGAAACAAACTATGATTTTAACTCCCTTAAGGCAAGTAGAGGAAAGAAGATATAGAATATTAAACTCATGTCAGAAGCCCAGGATGTACAATGAAGCCCTGCTACTAAGTAGCTGTGTGCCTGGTTAAGCTCTGTGAACTTCAATTTCCCTAAGTGAAAAAAAGTGTAGATTTATATCAACATATATGTCTCAAGGTTTTTCAAGCATAGGATATATTGCATGAAAGTCAGATCATAGACAGTAAACAACAAAGGGCAGCTACTGACACTGGTATTACTGTTGTTAGGGCTGACATTTGGGTGGCCACCGTTCTCTTCCAGACCTCCTCCACTCCCATATGAGCCATAGATAGAATTTTCCACTGCTCATTTGCTGGGAACACATCCATTGTGTCTGCAACTCACACGAAGGACCACTTAACTTCACTTTTCTCTGAGTTTGTTCTTTCTTTCCCATTCCTTAACCTTGGTTCTGATTCCCAGACAGCAAAGCCTAGCAAATAAGAGAGGCAGCACAGCATAGTGGATATGGGCATAAATGCTGGAGCTCCACTGCTTGAGTTTGGATCCGGGCTCTGCTTCTTGCTATCTTTGTTAGCTGGGACAACTTGTATGCTTTCTATGCCTCAATGTCTTCATCCTAACAATGGAACTAAGAGTAGTATCTATCTCACAGGGCTTTTACGAGGATTCAATTAAATGAATTAACATATATAGTACTTAGAACCTTGACTGGTATATAGTAATTTCTTAGTAAGCATTGAGAGCACTTGGTCACTAGGTTGGATAAAGTGACTTATTTTGGTAATGTCAAAAATAGACCTCAATAGAAACAGAAGGACTGGCTTCACTTCCAACCAGCTCCCCCAGCAGAGAGTAGGGACTGGGTTTTGGCCAGAGAACTGGGTACCCCTACAGTGACATCTTGAAAGCACATTCTGGTAGTCATTGCTCAGTAGGCACTAGGGACATATTTGAAGACAGGGTGTGAGAGGCTATTACTGTACTTCTAAAGTCTGCAACACATAAAACATGCTCTGAGAGAAGTGACATGAAAAGTGTGACTTATGTACCATACTGGGACTCGAATAATAGATGAGGAAATGAGAATCAAATTGTGCTACCAATGGACAGAAGGTGCCATGAGGAAGGCATCCTTTCATCTGCAATGCGATGCTCAGACATGTTCAATACCCTAATTATCACAAGACAGGAAATGCCAATTCTTTGTCAGTCTAAGTGATTTTCTTCCCTTGTCCCTTCGTCTTTTCTGCTCTCAGAAATGAAGGAGAACCGAGCTGATTTGTCTCTTTTAAAAGACTGCTCCCCACAAAAGACATTGAGTATCATTAGCAAGAACTGCTTCTATAGCACAATGCAAATAAAGGTAGTAAAATTCACATAACCATAGCAGACTACATGGTCAAATTGGATCTAATTAGCAGGCGTCAATATAGTATTTTTGGCTAACTTTAACACTTATATCCTTTGCTATTTCAGGAAGTCTGCAGAAGATCTTCTTAGTCAGACATGCAACTAATAGCTTGTACTTCCTATTAAGTCACTTTACATTAATACGGTGCTTTCTCTTTGAAATTCTAGTACCAGGCAGTTCCTTAAATGAAAAGGAAGAAAACTTTGGCTTTAGAACAGCAAAACCCAGCAGCACAGGTACCGCTACCCTGATAAGGTTAGCATAGAATGAGAGAGTGCGGCCGAGGGTGACAGGTGTAATTAAAATTATGTTCGGCTGCTGATCTGCCCGACAGATAAATTCCATAAGCACTAAATTGCACCAGTTTGGTGGGAGGAGAAGGGGAGTTAGAACTGACTGCTCATTTTTTGTTAAATACAACACTGAGGTAAAGCTGGGATCCTTAAACTTTGCTGTGATTAATAACATATCACCAGGTTTTTAGAATAAAAGGAACACCAACCTTTGACCTATTGAAATATTTAAAGTATTAACACAGAACATGGGAGAAAACGTCCTGCTTACTGTAGCTCTAACATTCAAACACCTCAATCACGAAACAAATTACCTGTTTTATAGAGCAATTACTAGGAAAGGAGCCATCTGACATGTAAAAAAAAAAAAAAAAAAGGTAGGACAACCATAAAGCTAGACAGAGAAAATTAAGAAATTGAATATCCACTGATCTCATAGTATGTCAATCATCCCTACCATTCAGTTGAGTTAAGACTGGAGGCCTTCACCATATGCTCCAGCAATCCCACTTCCGGGTAATTATCCAAAAGAACAGAAATCAGAATCTCAAAGAGACAACACTCCCAAGTTCACTACAGCACTGTTCACAAGAGTCAAGATGTGGAAATAATGTAAATGCCCATGGACAGATAAATGGAAAAATAAGATGTGATATGTACATATAATGGAATATTATTCAGCCTTAAAAAAGAAGGAAATCTCGTGATGTAGCAATGTGGATGAATCTTGAGGACATTATGCTAAGTGATGTAAACCAGTCACAGAAGGATACATACTGCAAGATTCCACTTATATGAGGTATCTAAAACAGTCAAATGCTATCACCAAAGACTGGAATAGCAGTTGCCAGCGGAAGGGGAAAATGGGCCATTACTAATAAAAGAGCATAAAGTTTCAATTAAGATGAATAAGCACTAGCGATCTGCTGTACAACATTGTAACTACAGTCAATGATAATGTATTGTATACTTAAAAAGAAGGTAGATCTCATGTTAAGGTAGCTCCCTTTTCCAGGCCTTATCTCACCTGTGATGCTGCCAGAGCACGATGAATTTTTTTCAAAAAAAAGACTGGCAGCACCACAAGTGAGATAAGGCCTGGAAAAGGGACATTAACAACAAGCCATCAACAGTGGGAGAGAATTCTATGCGTAAAGCACCTGCTACGAACATTACTC
>PVKP010018577.1:0-44051 GCA_004027715.1 Plecturocebus donacophilus | reverse complement strand
CATAGTCCCATATTTCTTGGAGACTTTGTTCATTCCTTTTTACCCTTTTTTCTGTCATCTTGCCTTCTCGTTTTATTTCATTGAGTTGATCTTCGACCTCTGATATCCTTTCTTCTGCTTGGTCAATTCGGCTGTTGAAACTTGTGCATGGTTCGCGAAGTTCTCGTGTTGTGTTTTTCAGCTCCATCAATTCACTTATATTCTTCTCTAAGTTGTCCATTCTCGTTAGCATTTCGTCAAATCTTCTTTCAAGGTTCTTAGTTTCTTTGCATTGGGTTAGAACATGTTCTTTTAGCTCACAGAAGTTTCTTATTATCTACCTTCTGAAGCCTGATTCTGTGAGTTCATCACACTCATCCTCTGTCAAGCCTTGTTCTCTTGCTGATGAGGAGCTGCGCTCGCCTGTAGGAGAAGAGGCATTCTGATTTCGAGTGTTCTCAGCCTTTTTGCACTGGTTTCTTCCCATTTTTGTGGATTTATCCTCCTGTCGTCTTTGTAATTGCCGACTTTCAGATCGGGTCTCTGAGTGGACGTCCGGCTTGTTGGTGATCAAGTTTTTTCTGTTTCTTAGTTTTCCTTCGGGGGGCACCCCTTCCCCACAGAGCTGGGCCTTCCCGGGTTCAGCTGTGCTTGTTCTCAGTCCTCAGCGCTTCCAATTGCTGTTCTCCTTGTGGGGATGGGACCCGCCAAGCCCGACTAAAAGGGCATCCAGTCCCGTACACTCCGCACCTAGAAGTGCTGCGCCGGCCAAAAGAGTCACGCTGGCGACCCGTGTGGCTCCTTCGCCAGGAGTCTCCCAGTCTGTGGGCATTAAAAATTCGTCTGCAATTGCAGCATCCACTCACTCTCTGCGCTTTCACTGGGAGCTACAATCCTGAGCTGCTGCTATGCAGCCATCTTGGATCTCTCTCCGCCCAGTGATGAAGTTTTTTTGTTTCTTAGTTTTCCTTTGGCGGACGCCCGTTCCGCACAGAGCCGGACCTTCCCAGGTTCGCTGTGCTTGCTGTGAAACTCTCAGTCCTCAGTGCTTCCAATTGCTGTTTTCCTTGTGAGGATGGGACCAGCCGAGCCCGTCCGTCCCGTATACTCCGCACCGGGAAGCGCCGCGCCGGCCAAAAGACTCGCGCTGACCCGTGTGGCTCCTCTGCCGGGAATCTCCCGGTCTGTGGGTGACAAAAATTCGTCAGAAAGTGCGGCGTCCACTCGTTCTCTGCACTTTCACTGGGAGCTACATTCCTGAGCTGTTGCTAATCGGCCATCTTGGATCTCTCTCCGCGTTAGAGAACTTTTACTGGCATATTACAAACAACCTGAAGCTTTCCTTGACTTAATCAAAAGGCAGGGAAAATAATTGAAAATAGAGTAACTATCTCACTAGGTGGTTTACTTACCTAATGTCTTTGTGTGAAACAGCTGAAATTAGCTGTGGTTCCGCCACTGATTCTAGCCAAACCTTGGAAAATGGTTTGGACAGGACCTTGCTCTCCCACCACTGGCTGAGTGGCCTTGGGAAAGTTCCTCAAGCTGTCAGAGCCTCTGATTCTTCACCTGCAAAATGGATGTGTTTACAGAACCTACCCCCTCGGCTTCTAAGATATGCTGTGGTAGAAGGCATAGGAAGTCCTTCACCTACTGTGGTCTCTGAGAGGTGAGAATAGTAAGAATACTAATAGTGCTGATGCCAGTGGGCTAGGGGAGGTCCCCAAATGCCCATAGGACCTTGGCCCAGGCTGATGTCCGGGATTCTGACACCATTGCAAGAAGGAATTCAACGACAAATTGGAAAATAGTGAAAGTATGGAGAGTTATTGCAAGATGAAAAGTACACACTGAAGAAAGGGGAGTGTGGGTATACTTAAGAGAGAGAGTCATGTAACTGGATTTGCAGTTTCCATCCACATGGGTTTCTTTAACCAAGAGGTGGAATATTCATGAAAATTCCTGGGAAAATGTGAAGATTTCTCAGAATTCTGGTGCCACTCATTTTTACTCACTCCAAATATGGGTGTTCCAGGATCTTTGCTGGAACTGGTGGGTGTGCGATTATGTTAATGAGCATACAGTGAGGGCCTAGGTGAGACCTAGGTCAAATCCAGCTCCATGTTGGGTCCAGTTGGTCGTAACCAGCTTTACCCACACCCTGGTTTTTCAGGGTCTTCTCGGCCCCTAGCTTCTGCAGCTATTTTAACAGTTTCCTTTTGCTAGTCATGTAAAACTGCTGCCTGGAATTTGCTGTTCTCCCGTGTCAACCCTGTATCACTCCTGTCTCAATGCTATCAGGAAGGCTTTGGTAAAATCCCTTAACTTTGTGGGGTGCTGTGGCGCCTGCCTGTAATCTCACACCTTGGGAAGCCAAGGCAGGAGAATCACTTTAGCCAAGGAGTTTGAGACCAGCCTGGGCAACATGGTGAGACTTGTCTCTATTGAAAAAAAAAAAATCCCCTAACTTGAACCTTCTGGTATTTGGTGTGTTTTGGGGAACTAAGCCAGGAGTCTGAGTAAAGAGAAGCAGCGAGAACAGAAGCAGCAGACACAGAGCCCCAGTAGAACTGCCCGGCCAGAGGAATTGTCCCCCAAGGGGTGGATCTGTGCATCAAGGAAGCATCCCCAGGACTCTGAGAAACATCAAGGAAGTGAAACTGAATAAAGATACTGGACTTCAGTGGTTATGCAGGATGGATGCTTAGACAAAACTGGTAGGGTAACCTCCAAATGCCAGATAATTTGAGGACCCTGGGAGATGAATATTATTGTTCTCCATTTTACATACAAGAAAAATGAAACTTGTGAAAGTTGCCAGTACCAAAGTGGAGTCACCTATGTCAAACTCTCACCAAATGGAGCTGGGAAGCCATGAAGGAAGGGTCCTCATGCACGTATGCCTATAACAGAAACTATCCAGGGAATTCCACATAAGCCACCTGGCCTCTCCTCCTTTCTCTTGAAAGCTCCCCCTTCCCCTATCCCCTTTGGTGCACCTATGGTCCATCATAGCACACGCACCCCAAATCGCAATTCCCTGTTATTCCCAAATAAACTCTTTGTTTTGGGGAACTGGTCTCTCCGCTGTTTATTTCAGGTTGGCAGACCTAAAATATAATACAATATTAAATGGCTACCAAGCAATTTATAGCAGATCTATACTCCAGGACCACTCTTTTTAAGAGCTCCATAAATGTTCTGAACATGCTTAGTCATAGCTAAACTGTGATTCAGGTCACAAGGTAGACTAGACACATACATTAAAAGAATGAATAAGATCAAGATTAGCAGACCAGGCATGGTGGCTCATGCCTGTAATCCCAGGACTTTGGGAGGCCAAGGCAGGTGGATCAAGAGATCGAGACCATCCTAGCCAACAAGGTGAAACCCTGTCTCTAGTAAAAATAGAAAAATCAGCTGGGCATTGTGGTGCGTGCCTATATTCCCAGCTACTTAGGAGATTGAGGCAGGAGAATCGTTGAACCCGGGAGGGGGAGATTCCATCTCAAAATAAAAAAAAATCAGGGTTTATGAAACAGTATGGACAATTTTTTTTTTTGAAGGAGTTTCACTCTTGTTGCCGAGGCTGGAGTGCAATGGTGCAATCTTGGCTCACCATAACCTCCACCTCCCAGGTTCAAGGGATCCTACTGCCTCAGCCTCCCAAGTAACTGGGATTACAGGCATGCACCACCACGCCCGGCTAATTTTTTGTATTTTTAGCAGAGACAGGGTTTCACCATGTTGGCCAGGCTGGTCTCAAACTGTTGACCTCGTGATTTACCTGCCTTGGCCTCCCACATTGCTGGGATTACAGGCGTGAGCCACCATGCCTGGCCAATATGGACAATTTGATCATATTTATGTAAAAGAGAAAACACACACCAAAGTTATATCTTCATGTATGTACACTTATATATGCAAATGCATGAAACAGAGCTGGTAGCAGTATTAACAGTTGGGTAGAAAGGGTAGAGAGGAGTGGCGAAAGGAGGGCTTGTTTTGTTTGAGGTTATAATAATAATATGTTTCTTTTTTTTTTTTTTGAGATGGAGTCTCACTCTATTACCCAGGCTGGAGTGCAGTGGCTTGATCTCAGCTCATAGCAACCTCCACCTCCCGTGTTCAAGTAATTATCTTGCCTCAGCCTCCTGAGTAGCTGGGATTACAGGCATGTGCCACCACACCCGGCTAATTTTTTGTATTTTTAGTAGAGATGGGGTTTCACTCTGTTGGTCAGGCTGGTCTTGAACTCCTGACCTCGTGATCCACCCGCCTCGGACTCCCAAAGTGCTGGGATTACAGGAGTGAGCTACCATGCCTGGCCAGTAATAATACATTTCTATATTATTTGAATTATTAAAAAATTTAAAGAAATGGCTGTTGTGGGCTGAATTGCATCACTCACTCACACTCCTATTGAAGTCCTCACCCCCAGTACCTCAGAATGTGACTGTATTTAGCGTCAGGGTCTTTGATGAACTAATTAAATTAAAATGAGGTCACTAGGGTGTGCACTAATCCAATATGACTGGTGTCTTTATATGAAGAGGAGATTAGGGGCCTACTGGAGGGTGAAGGGTGGGAGGAGGGAGTGGCTCAGGAAAAAGAACTCATGGATCCTAGGCTTAATACCTTGGTGACAAAATAATCTGTATGACAAACCCCCATGACAGAAGTTTACCTATGTAACAAACCTGCACAGGTACCACTGAACTTAAAAGTTAGATTTTAAAAAAGAAATCTCCTTAAGTTAGAAAAATACTTTTAAAATCTAAATAAAGTGGAAGACAAAACCCACAAGTGAAAAAGGAAGAGGAAATTAGGATGCAGACACAGAGGGAAGACCATGTGAAGACACAGAAAGAAGACAGCTGTCTACAAGCCACGGAAGAAACCAGCCCTCAGAAGAATGCAACCGTTGGACACCTTGATCTTGGACTTCTAGCCTCCAGAGTAAAATAATTTTCTGTTGTTTAAGTCACTGAGCCTGTAATGTTTGTTATGGCAGCCCTAGTAAATGAATACAATGATCAAGGTGAAATTCCTGTCTTCCAGGAACTCCTAGCCTAGTGGGAGAAGTGATTAATAGAATAATCTCACTATAATGCCAAGAAAACTGGGAGAAGTCCTCCTGCAAAATACAGAAGCAAGGTACTTCGGAACCTAGGGGGAGGAGGATGTTGCAAGGCCTGGCAGGTATCACAGAGGAAGTGGCTTTTGAGCTGGACCCTGAAGGATAAGAAACAGAGAAAAGCAGGCAGGTGGGAGAGATAGGGACTGTTTCTGGGAGAAACACAAAAGCAAAGGCCTGGCCAGTGAAAGTCAGTCCTGTGTCAGATTAGAGCAGCAATGCTTGGTGGTGGAGATGCAGCTGGAGGTGTGTGTTTGCTGGCAGTTTCATTCGTCAGCTGTTCCTGATCACTATTGGCCATCACGGAGGGTTATTAAGCATGGGAGTGACATCGTTGGATTTGCTTTATAGAATGATCACTCTGATGGTCCATGAGGTAGAAGTTGAAAAGTGATGGGCCAGGTGCAGTAGCTCACGTCTGTAATCCCACAACTTTGGGAGGCTGAGGCAGGTGGATCAGCTGAGGTCAGGAGTTTGAGACCAGTCTGGCCAACATGGCAAAAACCCGTCTCTACTAAAAATAACAAAAATTAGCCGGGCGTGCTGGCATGCGCCTGTCGTCCCAGCTACTTGGGAGGCTGAAGCAGAATTGCTAGAACTTGGGAGGCAGAGGCTGCAGTGAGCCAAAAAAAAATAAATAGATAGATAAACAAAAAGAAAAGTGATAGCCTAAGAGCTTTTCAGTCCACAGAAATGTTTTGTTTCACTCAGTTATTTTTTTCAAAATTAATTAACTGTGCTAACAGTTAATAAATTATAAACAATTATAGGTATAATTATAATTTATATGATACTTAAAATACATAGTTTCTAATTTAATTTCTAATCATAAACATTATAATTAATTTTCCAATAAATTAACATAACTACATTAATATTAAGTCTGTTGATTTATATGTATATTATAATATTAGTAAATTGGAAGAGCTCTTAAAATCTTCAGGTCTTTTTTTTTTTTTCAAACGGAATCTCACTCTGTCACCGAGGCTGGAGTGCAGTGGTGTGATCTTGGCTCACTGCAACCTCTGCCTCCTGAGTTCAAGCAATTCTTCTGTCAGCCTCTCGAGTAGCTGGAATTACAGGTGCACACTACCACACCTGGCTACTTTTAGTATTTTTAGTAGAGGTGGGATTTCACCATGTTGACCAGGCTGGTCTCGAACTCCTGACCTCAGGTGTCCACCCCTCCTTGGCCTCCCAAAGTGTTGGGATTCTAAGTGTGAGCCACCAACCCGGCCAATTTTCAGGTGTTTTAGAGATCTTTTAACCAATGTTATGAGTTGAATTGTGTCCCCCTCACAAAAAAGGTATGTTGATTTCCTAACCCCTGGTACCTCTGAATCTGACCTTTTTTGGAAATGGGGTTTTTGCAGGTGCAATCTAGATGGAAATTAAGATATGGTTATATAAGAGTAAGATGGGTCCTTGATTCAGTATGACTGGTGCCCTTATTAGAAGAGCAGAGCCGGGCGCAGTGACTCATGCCTGTAATCCCAACACTTTGGGAGGCCAAGGCGAGTGGACCCTGAAGTCAGAAGTTTGAGACCAGCCTGGCCAACATGGTGAAACTCCATCTCTACTAAAAATACAAAAGTTAGCCGGCCGTGATGGTGGGCACCTGTAATCCCACCTACTCGGGAGGCTGAGGCAGGAGAATCCCTTGAATCCAGGAGGCGGAGGTTGCAGTGAGCCAAGATCCCGCCACTGCACTCCAGCCTGGGCTACACAGTGAGACTGTTTCAAAAAAAAAAAAAAAAAAAGAGAAGAGATACAAACACCATGTGATGATGACAGGCATAGCCTAGAATGATACAGCCACAAGCCAAGAACAACAAGGATTGCCAGCTACCACCAGAAGCTGGGCAAGGGCAAGGAGGGAATTACTCAGTCTCAGAGGGAGCATGGCTCTGCTGACACCTTGATTTTGGACTTTCAGCCTCCAGAACTGTGAGAGAATACGTTTTTGTTATTTCAAGCTACCCAGTGTATGGTACTTTTATTATAGCAGCCCTAGGTAGCTCATACAACAAGGAGCCTATATTTCCTCCTAACAAGTGGCTGCTGTCCAATAAGGTACTCCCAGGAGGTACATCTCTTGCCAGATGACATTGCTCACCCACCTAAGACACAGATGCTGCAACAGAGGTCTGGAAGAGAAAAGATGAGGTCTCAACTAATGCAGTAGCTCCCGGGAGGGACTTCAAACTGGGTTAGCTTGTGAGACCTTGGACAAGAGCTCTGTAGGAATGCAACATAGGATAGGACAAGCAATGTGTTCCTGGGAATGCTATCTGCTAGGTCTTTGGAATTGGTAGGAATGCAGGCTTATCACTCCTTGTTCTTAGAAATAGTCACTCCTTACTTCATGAAAGAGGATGAACTAGTATTCATTATTAATATGTTATATTTTGTACACTACCATGAACCAGGCCGTGTTTTGAGGGTTTTATTATATACATTGTGTCATTTAATCCTCCTACAATGCTATGAAAATTCTCCCACTTTATAGACAAGAACACTGAGGCTCAAAAAGGTTATGGGACCTAGATTTTAAAAAAAAGAACAGCATTTACTCAATGCCTCTGAGGTGCCTGAGCTGGCATTTTAAGCATGCACTCGTTGAATCCTCAGGAAACCCTGTGAAGTAGGTGCTTTTATGATCCCCATAGTTCTGGGCACGGTGGCTCACACCTGTAATCCCAGCACTTTGGGAGGCCAAGGTGGGCAGATCGCGAGGTCAGGAGTTCAAGACCAGCCTGGCCAACATAGTGAAACCCTGTCTCTACTAAAAATACAAAAATTAGCCAGGCGTGGTGGCATGTGCCTGTAGTCCCAGCTACTCAGAAGGCTGGGGCAGGAGAATCGCTTGAACCCAGGAGGCAGAAGTTGCAGTGAGCCCAGATAGCGCCTTTGCACTCCAGCCTGAGTGACAGAGTGAGACTCCATCTCAAAAAAAAAAAAAAAATTATAATCCCCACAGTATGCCCTGCACCATTCCGATAAGGAAACTGAGACTCAACAGGTCAAATAATTGCTGAAGCTGGATGAAGGATACAGCAGTTTGTGTTTTTGTCTGTATCTAAAGTCCTTGCTCTAAAAGAAGGCCTGAGCTTGTTGGTTGAAAGTGTTTTTAATCTTTTTATTCATTCATTCATTGATCAATGCTCTTTATTTTTTTATGCGTTTCAGAAAGAAGGCAGCTGGGTGTAGCTGAGAGGACACCAGCCCAGGTGCTGAGAGACTTGGGCTCTGGTCTAGTCTGGGCCTCAGTGTCTCTATCCATGACATGTAGGGGCTGTAATGGCTGATCTCGAAGGCCCTTTCTTGTGCCAAGAGTCTATAATTTTGTGATTCCCCAGCCTTGGGAAGAAGTCACCAACTAATACTATTACAACAGCTCAGAATGCTAATTTGCCAAGATCTCAGCTGAGGATTTTAATCCAAGTCCACCTGACTGCAAAGCTTCTTCACTTAATTCTGGGTTGGGAACACAGAGGAACTGAAAAAGAGACTGGGGTATCACTGCTGCCAAACCGGGTGTGAGCGAGCAACACAAATAGGACCGGTAGCCACAGGCTGGGAGTTCTGGCGGCAGAGCAGGCCTGGCGTGGGCCTACGGCGCCCTCTGGTGGAACACGCCTGAATCGGCTCCCTTTCTCGTAGACGAAGGGTTGTAGGAAGCAGGAAGTGGTTTTCCCAGTAGTTTTGGAAACCACTGACCCCAGCTATTGTCCTAAAATGTTGGCAGCTTGAAGGTATTTGTCACTCCTCCGTGAAGCTCCTCCGTGAAGCCCAGCTGCCCTGCGTTCATTTACTGCTGAAACTAATTATATTTTGTTTCTGTTTTTATAACTTGCAGATACTTAGGCCATTTAAAAAGCAGTGAACCCACCAGAAAAGGTACCTTTCCCCTTCAGCTCAGGGTGACGGAGGGCAGACGTTAAACCTATAAAGTATAAAATAAATATATGGGCAGGAAGAAAATCTCCTTCCTTCACGCTGCCTTTTCTCCTTAGCTTCCTCTCCAATCTCTGGACGGGAAAAAGATGTTTGTCAAGAGCAAGAGCCAGGTGTGGTGGCTCATGCCTGTAATCCCAGCACTTTGGGAGGCTGAGGTGGGTGGATCACTTAAGGTCAGAAGTTCAAGACTAGCTTGGCCAACATGGTGAAACCCTGACTCTACTGAAAAAAAAAAATACAAAAATTAGCCAGGTGTGGTGGTGCATGCCTGTAGTCCCAGCTACTCAGGAGGCTGAGGCAGGAGAATCGCTTGCACCAGGGAGGCGGAGGCTGCAGTAAGTCAAGATCGTGCCACTGCACTCCAGCCTGGGTGACAGAGCAAGACTCTGTCTCAAAGAAAAGAAGGCCAAGGAGTGCGAAATACTTTTTAACTTTAAAAATGCTTTAAAATTATGTCCAGCTTCATTTGTCACAAATACTATGCTCTGGGGATTCTAAAATAACTTCTAATCTGTACTGAAGCAATGCCCAGAGTCAGCCTTGAAGGCTGTATTGTGAGCCTCCTCCAGGAAGGCACTGACTCCCTGGCAGGGAGAGTAGAGGGTGGGAAATGATTGGGGGCTACAGTGGAGGGGGATTTTACACACATTTATAACCTTCACAACAATCCGATCAGCTGGGGACCACCACACCTATTTTACAGATGAGAAAACTGACTCCCAGAGAGATCAAGATGCTTGCCCAAGTCTCAGAGCTAATAAACTGCAAAGTTGGAATTTAAATCTTGGAGAAACAATTAATAAGGATTCCAAAATCTGGTTTCCAATCTCAGCTCTGAACATGCTTGCTGTGTAGCTGCTGGGATATCTGTTTGTTTTTTTAATCTGCATTATGAGGTCTCAGTTAAAAGGTATCCATAGTCTCTTCCCCATCTGCTGACATAAGGGCCTCTGCAGAAAAATGGGAAGGTGGTCACTGAAAGACTTCAGTGGACAGGAAGAGACAGGAGCCCAGGTCCGAGCCCAATCACTGGTCATTGCTGAATGAGTGCACAGCTAACCCAGCGGCCTTTCCTGAATCTCAGCTTCACCAGTAAGCAAATACAGAACATCAGAGGCCTCAAAGATTCCCTTGTCCAGCTGTTTTTAAAGTTTTTAAACAGAAGTCCAATTCATAAAGCCCTTCATATTTTTTTGGTATGGGTTTTTTCTTTTGGAGGGGAGGTGGCTGTTGAGAGAATGGAAGAGGGGATAGAGCCCCATCTACTTGAACTGCCCTGGAAGACTGTGGTCCTTTGGTCTGAAAAAAACATTGAACTGAAAAGATCAAGTAACCTCTCCACATTCTAGATAGGAAAAATGAGGCCCAGAGAAGGGAAACTACCTACCCAAGGTCACACAGCGGGTTTCAAGTAGTCCCAACCTCAAGCTCTCATTCCCAGTTCAGTGCTTTATCCACCTCACCTCCATCTGGGCTGGATCTCCAATTAATTATTAATAGCGACTTTTGCACCTGAAAGTATTTATTAGCAATGTCAGGCTACTAAAATGCCATCACCTACTTACATAGTAGCTAAAGGATCTGTTGTGTGAGCCAAATCGCTCAGAGTTTCAAGGCATTTTAAGACTTGTGAGTTTTTTTGTTTTGGTTTTTATTTTTTTGATGACATAGACTTTTTTTTTTTGGTGGTAAAATACACATAATATAAAATTTACCATCTTAGCCACTTTTAAGTGTACCATTTAATAGCCTTAAGTACATTCACATTGTTGTGTAACCGCCACCACTATTCATCTTCAGAACATTTTCGTCATCCCAAACTAAAACTCTACTCCTTAAAATGATAACTCCCCATTCCGCTGTCCACCAGGGAACCACCACCTTCTAATTTTCTTTGTCTCTGTATTTGACTATTCTGCGTACTTCATATAAGTGGAATCCTATACCATTTGTCTCTGTGACTGATTAATTTCATTTATCATAATGGTGCATCCTTGTAGTTGCATGTGTCAGAATTTCCTTTCCTTTTCAGGCCAAATAACATCCCATTCTTATCAACAATATCCCCAAATGTGGCCTGTATCACATTTCCCTTAACCATTCATTCCTCAGTGGACACTAGGATTGTTTCCACATCTGTAAGTGGAGTTAATAACATTACTTACCTTGTGGTGTAACTGCAAAGACTGAATGAGGTAAAAGCAGTTTACACAGTGCCTGGTTATGTACTAAAAAGCTCGGCAAGTCATTCCTGTGGGCAGAGAGGGGGTGAGATATTTTATAATGTGTTCTTATCTCTCCCAATACACTCATACTGGTATTGAAACTCTCTCATAGAAGTGTGGTACTTTGTAGTTTACAAACCACATGCACGTCGGTGATCCCATGTGCATTCCTAGCCCTTCTCTGTAAGATTCACAGGACAGGTGCTGGTATCTCCATTTCACATAGGATAAAACTGAAGCAAAGAGAAAGCCCCAGTTCAGCCAGATATTAGCAGCTTTCAGTGGCTGTCTGTCTCTCTGGCTCTTGGGGAGTCAACTGTGGTAGACTGGGTTACATTCACCTCCCCACAGGAGAATTAGGCACCCCGATCCTATCAACATGAGGCTATAAGACGCTCTGGCTAATAAAATGTTGGCGTAAGTGACATGTGCTACTTTGGAACAGAATCTTGAAGACTTAGGACGTCACTCAGCAGGTCTCTTTTCCCTCTGCCATGACATCTGACAACGTTCCAGAGAGAGAAAGGGAGAGACACAGAGAGGCAGTGTGCTCGGCCAGCCTGGGTCCTAAAGTGAAGATGGTGTGGAACAGGGAAGCAGTTGACACATTATGGTCATAGAGAGGGAGCAAGAAACACACCTTTGTGATAGGGTTTAAATCCACTGATATTTTGGAGTCATTAGTTACAGAGTCAAACCTAGCCTCTCCTAACTAATATATCTATAAAGGCAATATCCTCTCCTGAGAGTAGGGATTTATTATATCAGGCTCTAGATGAATCTTGACTGGTCTATGGTGTGTGTGTGCGTGTGTGTGTGTGTTCATGGCACAGGAAATATGAGAAAGTGAAGGCCTAACCCAAATTGTTTTAGATGCTGTGCAGAGAGGTCTGTTTCTCATTCTTCCTTTCTTCTCCCCAGTTGTTTGTATTACTCTAAAAAAAATTTCTGGTCTCTGTTTAATTCCATGATACAGATAAAGGTTTTCTTCTTTCCCATTTGGGGAAAAGGCTTTCAGGAGCTATGTACTGGCTCTTAGAAATAGTTACAGGAGCTTCTGTTTCCTGAGTGTTTATTCCCTACCAGGCACTATGCTATGAGCTTTTCACGTTCTGCCTCATTTTCTCTTAATAATTGGCATAGGTATTAAATACTGCTATTTCCTGATTTTTGAGACAAGGAAATGAAGAATTAAAGACCTTAAGGAACTTGCCAAAGCCACATAGCTACTAAGAAGCAAGGCTGGGACTGAAATCGGATTACAGTGTTGGATGATTTCTGACTTGTCAGTTTGGGTCCCTCTGACAAAATATCTCACCCCTCTCTGCCCACAGGAATGACTTGCCGAGCTTTATAGCACATAACCAGGCACTGTTATTTGTATGCACTATTATGCTTGCTTCCTTTGCTACTTCTTTCCCCCTCTGCTAATTCTAAGCCCCACACTTTGTTCACCATGGGTGGTAGAGGGGAACCTCCTGTCGCTAGTTCTGGTTTCAGTGAGGAAGGATTTTTTTCCGAGGACATTCCTGGTTCCTCTTCGTGCTTTATCCATTCTTGGAAAGATGAAGAACTGTAAATTTGAAAATGCCTGGTCATTCCCAACTTAGCACTTCTTTTGACAGAAGTGCTCCCTGGCCCTGCCCCCTGCAGCAGGAGGCCTCCCTTAGTCTTTACAGCCCACTTCTTAGGTTCACTATTAGTGGCGCCCTTCAGCTACCAGCCCTGAAGGCTTCTTCTCCAACCTGGCGATATCAGTAATTAAGAAAATATTCCAGCCTCCCTCTGCATCTTTTTGTTTGGTTTCTCAACTTGTTCAGAACTCAGACAAAGCAAAGGAATGCTATTTATTCAGAGTCCCGCCTAGAGCCCCAAATGGGCATCCTAAGGGAATTGTATTGGTGGGAAAGTTTTTGTGGTCCACTGATGGTCCCTGACCTCACATTGGTGGCCTCAGGATTTAACTCCAACCTCCCTGGACCTGCACCATCCCCCTTTTAGGCAATGAAAGGTAGTATAGCAGAAATAGCTGGTTGTTTCTCAGTATCCATTCTTTTCTTCCCTCATTAGTAATAATCCTCCCCAGGACAAAAGCTAAATTTCTCTGCATCCCTTGCAGCTAAGTGTGGCTGTGTGACCCACCAATGGGGTGTCAGCAAAAGCAATAGGTACAACTTCCGGGTATACACTTAACATGAAGGCATATGCTATATACTTCTTTTTCTACCCCTCCTGGTATTAGCTGAAGTTAAGTATTTTGAACCACAATACAGAAGCATGATTTGAGGGTGGCAGTGCAATAAACAAGGAGGAACTTACATCTTGCTGCCTCCAAGCTGCTATATTACCTCTGTACTACATACCCAGACTTCCACGTGAGGGAGGAATAAATTTCTATCATGTAAAAGCCACTGTTATTTTTTTAGTCTCTCGATTGCAGCATGTGAACCCATGTATTCTAAGTAGGTATTCAAGAAGTGCTTTCCAACTGGGGAAGGGGCTCAGGGCTCTGCCAGGAGCCTAAGTGTGTGCCTGATTCATATGGATGAGGGCATTAGTGAATTAAGGTAGGAAAGAAGGACCAGGAGTTTGTTGAATGCTTGAAATATTCTAGGTATTGTACCACATACTTTCAGTTACACTTTCCCAGTTGATCTAAACAACAATTCCATGTGTGCATGGGAGAGGAGAAAATAGATTATCTCATTTTATAGCTGAGGCTCAGAGAAGTTAAGTGATTTGGGCCAGGTGCAGTCGCTCGCACCTGTCATCCTAGCACTTTGGGAGGCCAAGATGGGCAGAATCCTTGAGCTCAAGAGTACAAGACCAGTCTGGGCAACATTGAGAACCCTGTCTTTACAACAACAACGACAAAAATTAGCCAAGTATGGTGGCATGCACCTGTAGTCTCAGCTACGGAGGGGAGGGGGGCTGAGGTGGGAGTATTGCTTGACCCCAGGAGGTGGAGGCTGCAGTGAGCTGATATCGTGCCATTGAACTCTAGTCTACGTGACAAAGTTAGACCTGTCTCAAAAAAAAAATAGAAGTTAAGTGCTTTGTCTAAGGTCATACAGCTAATAAAAAGCTCTGCTGGAAATGGAACTGAGGTCAGTTTGAGTCTCAAAACCATATACTCTCCTCTGTAGCATACCATTCACTCATTAACTCCCTCCACCAAATACAATACTATATTCTACAACACAACAAAATCCTGCCCCTGTTGGGAGACTACCCTCCATGGGTCTCGTGTTTCTGCACATCTTGTGAGCATAGGCACAACCGCCCTTTGTCCTAAACTGTCTTTCCAAGGATGTTTATAGGGCAGTCTTGGAGGTTAGAGATAGTGTTTCCCTCTACAGCAAAAATAGATATTATTACTTCCCATTATAAAAGATGTGATTTCCTTAAGCTCAGGGATCTTCTGTAACATAATCCACTATGTGTGCTGGTACCCCTTCCTATCACCACCCATAGGTCTTTGGCACAAAGAGAACTACTGCACATATGCTGATGCTCATGCTGCTTGCTGTGCTGTGAATAATACAGTCCTCTGTCTTTGACTCAGAAGTCTCACAACTTCTCCCTATATCCATGAAACTGGCAGGCTGGCTTGTTAGGTTGCAAGTAGAGTAAGATCTCACTTCTTAAGTGCACCTTCATCATCAGTTTAATTCAGTTGTGTTACATCACGCATGCTTTTAACTAGCATTATTACAACTAAATGTTCAAGGTCAGAAAAAGCCATAAAGAAATCATGTAGATACCAATCTCCCTTCCCTTTTTCTAAATAAGTTTATGCCTTGGCGTGAGCATGCAATGAAAGAGTTAAATCTGTATTCTCAGTAGGTCTCAGTTCCATGTGGATCTCATGGTGTGGTCTAAAGTTGAATCTAAAGTTGAAAGATGTTTACCGAGCATGGTGGCATGTGCCTGTAGTCCCAGGCTGAGGTGAGAGGGTGGCCTGAACCTGGGAGGTGAAGGTTGCAGTGAGCCGAGATCACTGCACTCCAGCCTGGGCAACAGAGCCAGACCCAGTCTCAAAACAAAGTTCAAAGATGCATATTATTTTCATGTAACATGGCCTCTTAAATTGAAACCACCGACTTCTGGTCCTCAGCCCAAGGAATGGTTCAACGACAATAAAGGAGTCTCCAGTGTGGTGCTTTTCCTGAGAAAATTTCAAGCATGCTTTTTACCTTGTAATATGATTTATTTGTTTGTTTATTTGTTATGGGCCAACTTTAGAATCTCATGTCCTCATAAGCTATGACACTAGGGGATATTTTTTGGGACAGGGTGGCATAAGGTGTATTGGGAGGTGAAAGGGTACTATTTCAATGAACACACAATTTCTTTTACAATTGAACATAGAATGTACATATCCTTACATTGATGCATCACCTTTTTTAGTGTGGTAAGTTCAATCTAATCCTTTTTCATACTCAGAGACTAATGAGTCTCATGCCCTTAATTTTGATTTCTTTATCAACCTGCTACATTTTGAAGTACATTAATTGCCATTTCTCTTTTGGTTAATGTTGACGGCCATACCACCATGATCGCACCTGATCTCAACTTTTTTTGGTTAAACTAGCTTTTTTGACCATTTCTGTTTAATTAAACTATGTATCGCTGGAAGTTAATCAGCTACATTAAAATATATTAGTTTTTTTAATTAGGTAGAACACACACGTGGTAATAAAATTTAGAGTACGAATTATATTAGTTCTGCGAAATCTTCAATACCACTTCAGGAACTGGGACAGCAGTATTTTAAAGCCTGAGTGTGGCTTGGTGGCAACTCCAAAACCACTGCACAAAGACAATGTAAGCAAGCACAGGGGTAGGAGAGAATCTCCAATTCAAGTTAGCCTATGAATCACAATTCACAAGCATAAGAAGAAAACAAACAAATAAAATTAAGCTCCTCATAAGGAGATGAATTAATTTGGTTTAAACAAACACAATAGATCTGAAAATGACTTTGTTTGGGCTCTGGGAAGAGATGAAGGATAAAATAACATCTATTTTTACAAAACAAATCATAAAAATACAAGCAGAAATGAAGCCAGAGCAGGTGGCTATGACAAAGAATCTGCACCTGAAGGATCCCATGCATCTCCCCAGGAATAGGTGACCCCCCCATGCATTTGCTGTATCTTCCAGCAGACTGCTAGCTTGTGTCACTATGCCACACCCCTCTCTGATGGACACTTCTTTGCTGTAATCCAATCTGGGGCTAGAAAGTCAAGGTGAGAGGAAGGGAGGAGGGAAGCAACTTCAACCCCTCTCCGTCTAAAGCCATCCAAAAGCCCCTACAGTGCTGTCTCCATTTGTGTTCTCTTTTGTGTAGGAAGCAATGGGGCAGAGCAGATCAGTACTGCCCCAACAGATAGATAACGAGGGAGTTGCCAGTCCCGTCTTCCTGCAGGCACACCCCAATCCTTACTAGATTCTTTTGGAGCCCCTCTCCCCTGGCTCTAGAAGAGGATACAGTCCCCATGCGGGGAGAGAAAGAAAGGGTCTCTTTCCGTGACATTACAATTTCCCTAAAGGAGGACTTCCCTCCCATGTCTCCAATCTTTCTTTCCACAGATCACTGGCGATGGTGTGTCTGTCGGGAGGGGTTGGAAATGGGGAATAGGTGAGGGAGTAGTGGAGTGGAGGTAGAAGTTGGTGGAAGGGCTGGTTTCTTCAACAACTGCTCTTCAAATGCCCTACTAGAAGGTAGCTGGCTCCAGCCACTGGCAGTTCTTTCAACAAAGAATGCTGGCTCCTTGTGGACTTTTTGTTTTCGGTTTGGGCTTCAGCAACAGATCCAAGACAACAGGAAGAGGATGCATACATGGAATAAACTGCTCCCAATGTCTAGTCACATAAACATACATGTCTTCTTTGCCCTCCTGTTACAGTTTAGCAAATGTTGGCACACTATTTAGTTTTCTGCACCTTGCTTTTTTCCCTCCAAGTATTTCTTAGACATTGTTCCATATCAGGACATATACATGGGCTTCAGTCTTTTCGATGGCTGCACAGTATTTCACAATATAGATGTACTATAATTTACTATTACAGCTTTCTAGTGATAGACATTTCGTTTGTCTCCAGTCTTTTGCTATTACAAACAGTGCTGCAGTGAATATTCCACGTGTACATCTCTTCTTATAGAAACAGCTTTTTTTTTTTTTTAAAGTTAAGTAGGATGTTTGGCACCCAATGGACAGTCCCCCTTAATTATGCAGCAACTGGTCACATACACTCTCCTAACTTTGAAAATTCTGGGACTTATTACAAGAATTGACCATTTCTACTGTCATTAATTGCATTGCTTAGCATGCGACGGGCACTCTGCATCCACAACTTCAATGTGTGTGAAATATATGTGTGTGTGTAATGTACAAGCCACAAGGCAAAAGTGCCCAGGGCCCAAGAAAGTCAAAACGTGGCCCTGCACCTGAACTGCACGAAACCTTCTGGGGCAGTGATAATGGCAGAGCAAGTTGGAAGATGGGAGGTGGTAGACAAATTGTGAAAAATATCACATTTCTGTCTCCCTGTCAAAGGCACCCCCAAAGTGAAGTCAAAATAGAGATGAAATGCAGGGCCATGTCCTAACTGCGTGAGCTTGGACAAGCGAGTTGACCAACCTGAGCCTCAGTTTCGCCCTGGATACAATGGGATGCGTGGCTCCGCGGTTTGTTGAACAGGAACCTAGCCTGGCTTGTTCACCGCTACATACGAAGCCCATAGCGGTATCTATAGTAAACGCCCCCATAAATACATGTTGAATGAATGCAGTAAATGCTTGCTTAGCACGGTGGCCAGCATACGATAAGCATCCAATAAGTGGTAAATGTTGGCTTTAAAAATAGTTTTAAAATCTCCATGAGCGAAATCCTACTTCTCCAAGACGCAGGCGCACCCTATCAGGTTACACGCAGACCTGCGCGGTAGCGCCCCCAAATAGGCGAGGACACGCGACTGCGCTTGCGCATAAGCGCTTTCCACCTTCCCTCCGGGCGTAAGCGCCCGTGGGGAGGGCCTCAGCGGCGGCGCGACAAGTCCAGAGGTGACGGCTGAGGAAGGGGCGTGGCTAGCAGGTCGGCCTCAGCCACTCTCTTCCGGGCTCCGCCAGCTGCGCGCGCATCTTCTCCCCCTTCTTTTGTGGTCCGGCCCATTGCGAGGGTGACAGGAAACCCTGTGCAGCGAGCGCCGCCATCTTGGACCAGCCCGAGGAAGATCCTGAGGGAGCCACAAGAACAGTCGCCGCTGCCACCGCTATTGCCGCCGGCGCGTCTGCATCTCTCGGCTATCCCGCGTACCTGCCGGGGCCTCGGCCGACAGCCCCCGCCCCCTCTCCCGCTGCGTCCGCACTCCCATTCCTCGTCCTGACGCCCCCCTCCCGCCCGGAAAGCTGCCCAGCCACCAGCAACCCCCCAGGTAACCCGGGCCTTCCGCAGTGTCCGGCCAGTCGATGCCTCCTCGCCCCGGGCTCTTCAGAGGGGCGGGTGTGGGGACGGCGGAGACCGGGCCGCAGGCGAGGGGCGCCCCGGGGTAAGGCCCCGTCAGGCCGCGGCGAGCCCGGGGGTCGCCGGTAAGCGCCGCGGCGCCGGCCTGACAGGACTCCCGGGCCGGGGCGGAGGTGTCCCCCGCGCGGCTCCGGCCCGAGCCTCCTGCCCTCCCCACCCCGCGGGGCTCTCCGAGGCGTGCAGGGAAGGGTGTGTTCCGGCCTCGCCTTCCCCGCCTTCTTGGCGCGGCTGGGCAGGACTGCATCTCCCGCAGGCCCCCCTCTCCTCGCCGCGGTTTCCCGCGGCCGCAGCCCGCCCCCGCAGGGTTTACCCACGCGTGCCGCTCCGCCCTGCAGCCCGCGAGCCCCAGATGTGGCGGTCCGGTCCCGTAGGCCGCGTCTGGCTCTGAGTACAAAGGCAGCTCTTCGCAGCCTCCCGGCATCCCGGGCAGCTCCGGTGTCCTTGTGGAAGTGGGGAGCCAGGAGACGGGGCCTTGCACTCGGCCAGGAGACGGGGTCTGTGCGCCTGTGCTTGCGAGGTCCTGGTTTTGGTGGGTCCTTACGAGGTTCGTGGACCTGAACCTGCAGAGCATCTAGAAATAATGAAGAAGAGAAAGTTGTGGTATTTCTAGAATTTAAGAGAAGACGATAGAATCGAAGTGTTTTAAGGGTTTTAACTGTGGGCCAGGTACAGATTTAGGTGCCGTTGTATTTATCTTGCTCCGCGTAGCCGTCGGGGTTGTCTCCACTTTGTAAGTGAGGAAGCTGAGGCCTGAAGTTGTGATGTGTGTCTGGCTGATGATGGTACATACAAACTGGCCTCGGCTCACACTGTGGATGGTGGTTTCTGTACTACACTAAAAAATGAGGCTAGGGTTATAGATATGACCATTTAAACTGTAGCTACAACTTAATTCCTTTTTTACTTTGTTTGTATTGAATGACAGCTGATTACGCCTGTATGACCTAAAGTCTATAAAGTCAGCCAGTAGTACACTGGCAAATCCTCATGCTCACAAACCCCTAAAGAGAGATGCCAGGATTTTAATTTCATATATGAAGAAGAAACGGATTCCAAGAGGACAGTTGCCTTCTTGGTGATTCCACAGCAAGTGTCAGAGCTCAGATTTGAACTCTTGCAAAGTTTACGTAAGCTCGTTTCATTACTATCCCAACTGTCTTAAAGATTATTTTATTTTTCTAAGATAAATAGTGTAGACGAACCAACTGACTTTTATTTAGATTTGATTGTTCAAGACAAACTTGACCTTGAGATAATCCAGCTTCTACCCCCTTATACCCCCAAGCCTTTCCAAATTTTTTCTTCCAAGTTCTATTTAGGCGGTTTTACTTGATCATGCCTAGAGGTATGTTGTGGTTGAGAGTTTGGAGTCACACTGTCAAGGGCTCCCCCTCCAGTCCTGCCATTTCCTAGTTAAGTGATCTTAAGTAAGTTACTTCTCGGACTCAGTGTCCTTATCTGTAAGGGGGATAATTGAATCTGCATCTTAGAGTTGTTGCTAGGATTAAATGGGGTTTAAAGAAAGCCCTTAGCACGTTGCTTGGCATATAGTAAATGCCCCAGTGCCTGTAACAGTGCCAGGCACATAGTGGGTGTTTAATATCTTTTGAATGAATGAGAGAGGAGCGTAGCTTTGGAGAGCTACATGTAGAGTTAAACCTGGACCTTAATTCTAGCTTTGCATTTTGTAGTATGACCACGGGTAGATCACTTTGGTTTCCTTATTTTTAAAGTGAGTTTTTAGGATTAGAGATTGTTTATAAAGTAGCTGGCATGTGTTAGGCTGTCAATACATGGCAGTTGTTGTAAAGATGTAAAACCTTAGACTCTAATAACTATTTAAAAATGTATTGGAATTAAAGCTGCATCTTAAAAAGCTGTTGCTTTTTATTATTACAGTTAAGCTTTATCATGGTTGCGTACTTCAGCTTTGCAACAGAATTTGGAGTGTTCCTACAGCTGATTTTTATCAATATCAAATATCTTTGCATAGTCACAGTAAGATATTGTGTTAGTGGAGGAAACTTAAGGTAAATAAAATGTTAAAACTAGGGCCGTTGAGAGAATATTTCCTGTTTTTTAAAAAAGGCTTGAAAGATTTTTATGTGGTTAAAAATGCCAGACATGGCTAAAGACAACAGTTTACAATAAGAAGTATTAGGGATGTTATACTTCACTTTTAAAAAGCTTCTTATTCTAGACAATTTTAAATATATACAAAATAAAGTAGTATACTGAGCATTCATATACCTATCAGCTTGTGTCAACAGTAATCAATCTTACTCCATCTATGTATACTTGCCTCCTCCCTGCCAAATTATTTTGAAGCAGATCTCAGACACAATATCATTAGTAAAATTTTCACTATTAATCCTTTTAACTTTAGCAATAAGTGCAGGGATTTTTTGTTTTGTTTTTGTTTGTGTGTGTGTGTGTGTGTGTGTGTTTTGCTTTTTGGTTTTTGTTTTTGGTTTTTTTTGGCTTTTTGGTTGTTAAATGCTTTCTTTCTGTAAACAGAAGTCCAGTATTCGAATACTTTATTTCCTGTATATAGTAGACCATCAGAGTTACTTCTCTTGACACATTAAGCAATCCAGCTTTTTAACACCATTCACGTTATTTATATAAAAGTGACATTTATATTTAGATTAGATTAAAAATTTAATCATTTCTATTAGATTAGATTATTAGATTAGCTACAGAAGTTTTATCCACCTGACTGACAAATCAGATAGTAGTTTTTCATTTTAGTGGGCGTCTAAAGCAAGTCATAGTGCTTCTGTTCTTGAGTTCCATGAAGGCAGAGACAGTATTGTCTTTTTTGATCATTGCTATCTTGCCACCTTAGTAGATACTTAACGCGTATATTTACGTTGGAATCGCAAAAGCACTCCATCTCAGCTCTGGTGTTTTTAACAAAACATCATACGTGTTTGTTGTTGTTATTTTTTAAATACAAAAAACTCATTAATAGAAATAATAAGGATAAGAATTTAAATCACCTGGAATGTTGAGTGGGTTGCTTTTTCTCCTGTTATGTCTTGGATCAGCTATGTAAAAATTATACAGTAACATAGGTTGGTTCTAAGGAGAATAGCTATATAACAGTTGTTAAAATCAGACAGTGTATAAGCAAACAGTAAGTAGTTAAGCTGTATTAAAAAAAAAATGCCCTCTACTGTTGAGTGTTGGTTTTTGGTTTTGAGGAGAATCATATTATTGGCTTCATATGATGTTCCCCTTATTATTAGTAAATTTGGAGATAATGTTGGAAATATGAGTGGGAGTTTGGTTTGTTTGGTTTTGTTTAGGTATTTAACCTGTATTAAAATTACACAGAGAAGTGCTTTTCAAATATTTATCGGTAGAGAAAATTTTATTTTTAATTCATCGTAAGTCAGAGCAGTAAAGAAAAGTTATTAATTTCTCTCTTCCCTTTTTCTCCTGTCAGTTCATGCATTTTTCACAATTTGGTGTGTATTCCATATTATATGCATGTAGGGTTGAGTGTGTGTGTGTGTGTGTTTGAATAGAATATGCTATTGCATAAAACTCTGCAATGTGTGTTTTTTCACTTAACAAAATCATGGATGTATTTTCAGGTGAATACATATCGATCAAAATGGTTTCTAAACTATACGAATATTATTTCATAGTACAGATGTACTTTATTCAGTCATTCCCTTGCAGATAGATTATTTCCAGTTTTTTGCTGTAAAAAATGGTGCATTAAATGCACTTACACCTGTAGCCTTATGGACTGAAGCTTTTGTATATGTAGGATACTTCTAAGTGGATTTCTGGGCCAAAGGATGATTTGGATTATTGTTAAGATTTTTAAATATACTGATTACTTTCCAAAATGTTGGCACATTTCCACAAGCAGTATGTATGAAAGTGTATACCTTCACATCTGTACCTACACATTTTGAAACTAGTCATTTATATGTCTATGTAATCTTATTCAGAAAGATGTCTGATTCAGTAAATGGAAACCATGCATTCTGTTTTTGTCACAACAATAATTAATGTTTAATATGTGTTCAGTAACCACTTAGATCTGAATGTACTGATATGAAAATATGTCCATGATTTTGTTGAGTGAAAAAAATATGAAGAATTTTACAAGATGGCAAACCCCTTTTTAAAATAGATTTTTCACTTTGACAGTGGTGAAAAATGGTATGTTTTCACTGTTTCCACAGTGGTAAAAAATGATGTGTTTCAGGTTTAGGAGATGAGGTTGAGAAATACCTTATTAAAGCAATATTAAGCATATTAATATTTTTAAGGGGCACTTTAATACATGGCATAACAATTGTGTTTACTATGCATTTAGTAAATATTTCTCTTGGCAGCAAGTGTAGTCTATAGCTAAATTTTACGTGTACTAATAGTAACAGTGTTACTCTAAATTTTCAGTATAATTATTCTCCCTCTTTGATTTTTAATTTATCAGTCTACCTGTACATGCCCAGAATAAGCTACCTTAGATGAGAAAATCATGGTCTTTGGAATCAGGCCTGGGTTCAAGTTCTAGGTCTACCACTTACAAACTTTAGAACACTGGCCAAATTAGTGAATTTCTCCAAATGTCAGTTTCTTTAATTTTTTGCATGGACTTAATGACTCTGCAGAGTTGTGAGAATTCAATAAGGATTATATAAGACAATACAGGAAAAAGTAGTATAGATCATTACATGGTTTGTTCTCAAGTGTTTTCTTAAGAAACTTTTTCTAAATAGATGAATTATAGTATTATAAATTAGTATTGCTAGTATACCATTCATTTATATCTATAAATTCTGACCAGTGCATCCTCTGAATGTAATTCATGTATCTTATTCAGAATATGAAATTAGAATTGAGTGAAAACTGCAGAGCTTGATGAGATGCTTGATCTCATAATCATGTGGAGGAAGCATGATGGTAGAAAGGGCAGGATGGTGTAGTGGTTAAGAGGGGATCTCTGCAATCAAAACAATCCTAGGTTCAGTACAGACTTGGCTGTGTGACCTGGGCATGTTACTTGTTGATTCTGTTTCCCCATCTGTAAAATGAGGATAATAATTAACTATGTTATAGGGATAGTAGTAAGGATTAAATGAAATTGCATGTAAAATATTTAGCACACTGCCTGGCATATGTCAAGTACCCAATAAATAGTAACTCTAACAATTGTATTTGTTGTTAGTTTGCAAAATGTTGATTATGTGTTTAATACCTGTTATCTAAATATGTAGTACTTTTTTTTTTTCCCTAAAGGCAATAAAGATATTTTATTTACATACAAACTTGATTCAAATACTCTTTGGGAAATGTGGAATAAAGTGAGTTTTAATTGTCCTGGTAGTTGTATACAAGTTCTAAAATATTACCAATATTTTTTTTTAATTTATGGATATTGTAGTGTTAAGTGGGCTCATGTTTTCAAAGTTTGAATTAGACCCACATTTCTTGTCCTTTTTTTTTTTAGACTTAAGAATTCTCTAAGTAAAGCAAAAGCACTGTTAAATAATAGGTGAAGAACTTTTTTCCCTTCCAAAGTTAAGTAAAAATATATTTCTCACCTTAGCAATGATATGTTTCATGTTCAAGAAATGAGACTGAGAAATCTTTTTTGTTAAAGTAACCTTAAGCATACTTAATATTTTATTATAATTCTACTGCAGATACTTTTGTCTGAATATGTTAATATCAGTAAACAATGGGAATATATTTAAACCTAGACAGTATCTTAGAAAGGGAAAGACCTGTGGTGAGTGTTGGTGGCTATAGTGTTAGATGTTTTCTACCTTTCTTGTTTACTGAAATTAGTTAAGTTTGAGTAGTTTTCCTTTAATTCTGCTTTTATGGTTTTTGTAGTTTTTTAAGAAACTTAAGCAAGAAAAAAGTGTGTGACAAAGTGCTGGCATTCAATCTGAAATAGTGATCATTTCTTTTATTTGGAAATAGTTTCTACTATATGAATTCTTATAATTTTAAAATACATTTTCAAAATTAGTTATCATGTTTAACGAATGTATGATAATTAGCAAGTATACAAATTAGTACAACTAAAATTGGGTCATAATTTTGTGATTAGTCTTTAAAGCATTTGAAGTAGAAATTTCGGATTGTTAGAAGTCATAGCTTTAACATAAAATGGTAGGAGCAAAGTATGTACAGTTACAACTTTTAGTTAGAAGAGGGAAAGAAATTAGGAAAATTAAGAAGAGCATAGGAAAGACAGTAACTTGAAGGTGACTAAGTGATTACTTTTACCCAGGTTTGAATGGGGAAAGAATTTAGAAGAATTCAAAATTGATTAGAAGAAAAGAGTCTGGAAAGAATTCAGGTTAAGAAGTTAATAATCTTTAAATTAATGTTAGAGATTATTTTTTCCCCTTATGTTTGGCATCTGGTTCGGAGATGGGGTGAATAATCCAGACCAATTTTAGTCTCAGGACCAAGTTCATTCTTAACAGTTTTGAGTCCCTAGTGCCTGGAAAAGGGATTAAAGTTGTTTTGATGTTCAGAATCAGAGTTAATCTAATTTTAAAAACTCCCTTTCCTGAAAGAACTGGTTAAGGGAGTTTTCTGTGATGTAGGAGACTGATGATAAATGTGTTACAACATGCCAAACTAGAATGGGTAGCAAGGCTTCTACTTTTGCTAAATATAATAGAGATAGCTAAGTCAGAAGACTGTAATGTGTGAAGTGATTAATACTTTACTGTAATTAACAACTTCGTCATCCTTTATAGTAATAATTCACTTGTTTTAAATATACTTTCTACAGGTTAAATGTAATTAATTATATAGAATTTTTTCTTGAAATACATAGTAATTATATAGAATTTTTTCTTGGCATATAGTAAAGTAATAATTTCAGTAAATAAATTTCTCCAGTCATATTAAGTATCTGTCTTGTGAAATGTGACATTGACAAAACCAGACTTAAAAATACTGTAAGTCAGATTTTTTTAAATGGGGTTAAATCGTCATATGTATAAGCAGTTTTTGTCTTAAGCTGAAAGCTGGTTTGAGAATAAACTTTATTGAAAGTTATTACCAGTTTTAGAATTCACCCCCTTTTTTCTCTCTAGGACCCAGCACAGTGTCTTAACATTCAGGGCATTCATTTCATTAAGTTGGACAGTTTTTTGTTGTTGTTGTTGTTGTTGTTGTTTTGTAGGAAAGAAATTAGAATGCTGGTTAAGTCTATTCGAGAGTAAGAAATGGGCTGTGATCTTTTTGAAATATTTTCTAATACCAAGCTTTCAAATTTTTCAACTGTAAGTACGATTTTATGACATTATTTCTCTCAGTCCCTAGAATAGTATATAGGAAGCACTTACTATATTGTTACTCTGGCCGGGCGCAGTGGCTCATGCTTGTAATCTTAGCACTTTGGGAGACTGAGCTGGGAGGATTGCTAAAGGCCAGGAGTTCAAGACCAGCCTGGTCAACATAGTGAAAGTGTAAAAGTGTGTGTGTGTGTGTGTGTGTGTGTGTGTGTGTGTGTGTGTGTGTGTGATAATCTGCAAGTCCTGTATTAGGTTGAGCAATATGAAATTGCCAATAAAAACTGACTTGAAAAATCTATAGGAAGGACAGTTTCATGTCATGCAATCTAGTTCCAGCATTGATTTGGAAATTATACGATTGCGCTTTCTTTGGATGCTCTGCTAACATTTGATTTAAAGTAGAGTAAAAAAGTTGTTTTGTGTTTATTAAATGGTTCCATTCTGTTTAAAATCAGAGTTCTGAACAAGTAGACCATTAGTAACTTACTTGATCAGTTAACAGGGAAGGAGATTTTAAGGGGAGAGGAGACTATTTACAGTGATGTTTAACTTAAATTTATAAAGATTTTTTTGTTTGAAATTGTTCAGAGTACTATTAGATATTTTCTAAAGTGAAATATTGGAGTTTTGGTATAAATGGTTTCTCATTTCTGTGGATAGCACATGAGAATGGTGTAAGCATCTTTCATTCAAGATCAATTTGTGAAATGCAATTTTATTCTGACTTATTGTAACCAACATTTATTTGTATTCAGTGTCCTTTTTCCGCCTTTAAAGGATAGCAGTGACCTATTTGAATAACTTGTATATACTTTCCTTCTGAAGTAACACAGATTTCTTTGTTTTTAGTGCCACCATGGCAACTGCACCATACAACTACTCTTACATCTTTAAATATATTATTATTGGTAAGTTTATTTAACCTATACTCTTGTTCCTAAAAGATGGTTAGCATACAAAATGTTTGTTTATTCTTGCATTAACAGTGCAGCTTTTGCACTGTGTCGCTGGATACTTCTGTGATAAAGTGCTGGGTACCTTGTGAAGTGATGTTGGTTGTTCTTGAGGGCTGCTTGAAAACTTGTTGATGCTAGGAAGTATCAGTGTTGTTCCCAAAATACTATGAAAGCTCTCAGATCCCCCTGGGTTCCAAAAATTGGTAGAGAATATTGTTTGATTTCAAATCAGTTGTGTAATATACATAAAATATAGTATTCCCCTTAATTGACATTTTTTTTCTTAAGTTTCAAGAAGGTTTTGCTCAAATTAAATCTTAATGCTATTTATCCAAGCATAATTATAAAACTACATTTGAAAATGCACATGCTTTTCAATGAATTGTTCACATTAGAACAATTTGCTTTAATTTTGAACTTAATATATCTTTATAATGTTTCCTTCATCAAGGGTTAACATTGCTATAGTACAGTCAGAGATGACATCTTTTCTTCTGGGGTTTTCATGTAATGCAGATTCTTTTCTTTCATAGACTATTGCAAGAAGTTTAAGACAGGGACCTAGTGAATCAGACTCCCAGAACTCAGTTGGTTATTTCTGCTTGTTAACATGCTACCCTGTTTGTCACTCTTTGGAATCTTTTGCTTCTGTGCATGAGTTAAAGGAAAAATAAAGTAAAATTTTGAAACAGCTCAAAGTAAAAAATACCATTTAAAAAATAAGCACTTCAAGACCGGGCGTGGTGGCTCAGGCCTGTAATTCCAGCACTTTGGGAGGCTGAGGCGGGTGCATCATGAGGTCAAGAGATTGAGACCATCCTGGCCAACAGGTCTCTTCTAAAATACAAAAATTAGCTGGGCATGATGGCGCATTCCTGTAGTCCTAGCTACTTGGGAGGCTGAGGCAGGAGAATTGCTTGAACCTGGAAGGCAAGGGATTGCGGTGGGCCGAGATTGCGCCACTGCCCTCCAGCCTGGAAACAGCGAGACTCTGTCTCAAAAAAAAAAAGCACTTCCCAGCTCTTGGTTAGTTATCAACATAATAATTATAATTTATAACCAAATTTTTTCACTGCTAAAGATTGGGAATAATAGTCCATTTGTGTCTCGCAGTGAAAACTTTTGAATCGTTATAAAGTAGAAAAATAAAAATTTGTTCAGTGTCCCAGAAACTTCTGATGTTATATGGTAAGGAATATAGCGGTCATTGTATAACATTAAGAAATGTCATTGGCACCTGAAACATCTTTTTTTTTAAACAGGGGACATGGGAGTAGGAAAATCTTGCTTGCTTCATCAATTTACAGAAAAAAAATGTAAGTCCAATACATGAGGTAAAACATTGTTTTCTTTACTGTCATATTTCTACTTTTTAAAAAATGTCATTTTCAGTGTACTTCATGTATTTAAATATAACCTTTCCCTATATTTGCACTTTTTTTCTAATGGGTACAGATAAAAGGAAATATACCAGCATATTTTAGTGTTGATTTTTATACACATTATATAATCTGATTCACTTGTTTTGATTTCTTCATGTTAGAACAGTTTTTAAAAATACATTAAAAATGTCAGACTTAATCTCCTTTTTATTCTCTGACTTTCTGTATTAAGAGAAATTTGCTGCATGTATCATTTGTTAAATAACAGATTTGAAATACTTATAATGGAATTCTTTCTATTCTTTCTTGGGTGATAGAAGGGGCCAATTTGTTGTAGCTGATATGCTAAATATAGTTGAAAGTGTTTCTGTATAGTTGAAATTATTTGACATTTTTGTGCTGCTTACCACAGAGGTTTGATATAACATTTTATGAAGTGCCCAGCGGTCTGTGTACTGGTACTGGAGAATAGTGGGTTTAGGTTTTAAGTGGCTTCATTATAAGGAAAGGACTAATAAATTTGTTCTATTGGCGTAGACGTATATAACTAATATATATAACTTGTATAAGAAGAAGTATCTATTAGCCAGCTGTGGTGGCTCACTTCTGTAATCCCAGTAGCGCTTTGGGAGGCTTACATGGGAGGTTTGCTTGAGCCCAGAAGTTCGAGATTACAGTGAGCTCTGATTGTGCCACTGCATTCCAAGATGGGTGACAGAGCAAGTCCCTGTCTCTAAATTATATGTATATATATGTAAAATATGATTATTTCCTTTGAGACAGATATTTTCTGGGATAAGAATCTGTTTGACTAATAAATTCTAGAGCCCTATGACCATTGATTGATCTGTTATAGGTAATGATTATAAGAAGGCTAAATGGTATCATGTTGATACTGTGAAGAGTTTATTAAAATCCTTATTTTTACTTAGCTGATTATTTTAGTTGAGGGGTTAGCAAACTGTGGTCAGTGGGCCAAACCCAGTCACTGCCTATTTTTGTGAATAAAATTTATTGAGATACAGCCATGCCTGTTTTACATATCGTCTCTGGCTGCTTTTACACCTCAGTGGCAGAGTTGAGTAGCTTTTGACAAAGACCTTTTGACCTACAAAATTTAAAATATTTTCTGCATGGTCCTTTCCAGAAGTTTGCTGACCCTGATTTTAGTTCAGACACATTTCTCTGACTTCTTACTTCTGGACCTTTGTTAATTTTTTTTTTTTCAATGGTAGCTTTAGTCTATTTATAGCCTTTAAGTATTAGTAAATAATTTGCTTATTTAGTGGATTTCCCCACTCTAGTCTTCATTTGAAGTTTTCTGAAAATTGGGCTATTACTTTTTTTCCTCCCTAACAGTTATGGCTGATTGTCCTCACACAATTGGTGTTGAATTTGGTACAAGAATAATCGAAGTTAGTGGCCAAAAAATAAAACTGCAGATTTGGGATACGGCAGGACAGGAGCGATTTAGGGCTGTTACACGGAGCTACTACAGAGGAGCTGCGGGAGCTCTTATGGTCTATGATATCACTAGGTAAGAGATTAATAATTTTTCAGCCTTCATACTGGGAAAATAAATCTACTTTGGCCATTTTTTAAGTTTGTAATCATATGACTGTAAATGAACTTACTTGGTTTTTATGGTTTCTTCTCTTAAGTTACCATGTAAAACTTGATATAACACATAGATACTGTTTTCTGAAAGTTGGTATGACTGAACAAAAATTTAGCGAGATGTTGTGTAAAGCTAATGGAAGAGTATAGTGCTGAAAAGTAACTTCAGTTGAATGATTTGAGGAGAAATAATATTTTATATAAAATGTTCTTTCAAGTAGAAAGCAAGCAAGCAACTCTTGTGAGTTACTCTATTTAGTCTCTAGTGTTAAAGTTTACACCTCTCAAAAGAAGGCAAGGCAGAGTTTTGCTAATCCAGCGTGGCAGATTATAAAAAATTTTACGCTTGCATCTGAAGGTGTGTGAGTACGTATGTATGTATTTATTTATTTTTGTCTTAAAATGGATTGAAGTGACTTCAGATACTACATGCAGTAGGTTTAAATTTATTTCAACATGAGTGTTTCTGGAATTCCAAAACACTTGATGTAAAGTAATAAAACTGTATTGTATGTAAAGTTTGACTTTGGAGAACATGAAAAACTGTGCCACTTGATTAGACCCAGCACTGTTTATCTACTGTAAGCTAGAAGATGGACTGGATCACCTTTCATGTTGATGTAAAGTGCCAGTCAAAAGCAATGTGACTCTCTTTGTTGGGGGTAAAGATGGGTGAGTCGGACCAAGTGATAGTTTGAGTTTAAACTGTATTTCCTTTCGGAAAATGCTCTATATTGTTTCCTCTTGAGACCTCATAATGTGTATTAGCATATTAGGACCCTGAGAAGTTCTGCAGTAAGAAATTCTTTGCTGTATGACTGTTTAATTTGGTGTTTCCTAAGCATATTTTGTTGAGAAACACTTTGGAAAATACTGTCTTAGAATAAAGATATTAACTAATTATAATTGTAGCACCTAAAGTTTCAGTAAATTCTAGAATTGGGTGGCCTCAGGGCAAAACAGGGAAACAAGCCTTAATGCTCTTTATTATAACCAGGCAGTCAGTGATATAATCAAGAGAATTATGTGGAGACTATTAATAAACCTGGCCATCTATACGAAACTAATTTTATGAGGAATACATTTCTGAAGACTTCACGTAATTAAAAACTCAATAAAATTTAAATATGGTGATGTGTGATAAGAATATTATTTTTGCTTTTAAGCATACCTTTTAAGCATAGTTAATACTTTTGGTAAAATTTGTATCTATTCAAGTCATCAAAAAGTATTTCAGCTGAGAACAATCAAAACGTGCATCAGCTGATGAATGGATAAACACCATGTGATGTATCCATACAATGGAATGTTACTCAGCTATAAGAAGGAAAGAAGTACTGATGTAGGCCACAACATAGATGAAACTTGAAAACATTGTGCTAAGTAGAAGAAGCCAGACACTAAGAAACACATGTTGCATGATTTCATTTATGGAATATTCAGAATTTATATTTTGGTAAATTTATAGAGACAGAAAGTGGATTGCCAGAGGATGGGGAGTGACTTCTGAGTGGGTTAAGTTTTTCTTTGGGGTGATGAAAATGTTCTAGAATTAGATCATGGTATCAGTGTACAACTTTGTAACTACCCTTAAAACAACCAAATTACATACTTTAAAAGATAAGCTTTATGATATGTTCATGATAATAAAAACTGTTACTAGAAAAGAGTACCCTAGGCTTTAGGCAGGTGCTAAAGTGATACTTCATAGTGACTTTGATGTTGCAGTCAGGACAGCAGTTTTTTTCCATTCTTTGACATTTTACAAACATAAAGTTCCTTTTTATTTTTGTCATTAACTCTCATTGTTACAGGGTGCTTTTCTAAATTGACAGCATAGCCTTTCATGACAGATGTTTTGCTATAACATTTTGACATATCTAGTATTTTAGCACTTTTTTAGCACTAATACTACCAATTAGTGAATATTTGAATAATAATTGTAGATTTAAAATTATAATGATAGTGGATTTTAAATTAATAACTACTAGAATCATTGGCAGAAGTTATAATCCATGTAAGTAATATAGTTTATATGATCTTAGTACTAGGCTTTTCTGTGTACTTCACTCTCCCTGCCAGCTTTGAAATTTTAAAATTCATCAAAATTGGTAGAAATGTTTGGACTTAAGATTTATGCATGAAGTAGTAAAACATACCTGTTGTGTAAGGTCAAGGTATGCCAGTAATACAAGTATTGAACACAGATAAGGCTTGTGCTTTTTAAAAATGATGTTTATCATTGTTTGCTTAGAAAATTCTAAAACATTGGGGGAAAGGGAGCTATTTTGATATATATAACATTTTTGACGCCTCTGGTGATTTATGAGTAATATGATATAGCATAATAAAAGTCTGAGTAAGGAGTTCTTTTCAGTTCTCACTGGCAAATGATTATATATTTTGAATAACAAATTTTTTATGAGCACTGGCAGCTAGAGATCATAGAATATATTCACAGGACTAAACTAGGAACACTTAAAGGACATGATATTTGTAAAAGGGTTCTAGGCCTAGTTTTGACACCAGTTAAGTCTTCATGGGCTTCTGTTTCCTCACATGTTAAGTGAGTAAGATAGACTAATGTTCTGAGTCTAGAAATCAAACATTTTTAACTTCAAAAATTTTATTATCTTTGACCCCTTTGGTAGATTCTACTGTGCATAATATTACAGATATTTAGGTTTGTTTACTAGCTTAGGGCTTACTTGGCTAGTGCAAATGAGACTATGAGTTTTTAAACTCTTTCTTGGAGAAAGTGGAAAAATAGGACAGTTAGAATCTCAAAATGATTTAGATGCCTGATAGATAAGAGTACAAAGTTAGGGTGAAGTTTTTCTCTGATATCTGGGGACTTGAATTTCTTGTCAAATGTATTAAATGTCTTTTAAAGTCAGTTTTATGCTATTAACGGTTAGCTTACTCTTTATATTATTAAGGAAAGATGAATTGTATGCCAGCTTATAATAGTGTGACTTGGTTTCTAAATGAAATTAAAATTTAAAGACAAGCAAAAATGTGTTAAATTGAATGTGTCATGGTTAGGCATTTTGATACTACTTTGTCTCTGCTTTGTGATTGAAAATCTGTATGATTTCAAAGTAATTTTAGTTTTGACTCCACATTGGCATTTCCATCAATTTACTGTGTTGTTCCTTGCTTGCTTATTGGTCTGTTTATGGTATGGTTTTAGGAATAAACAATTTACTCCTAACATGTAATTATCAAAGTTGTTGGATATTGAGTTATTTATTTAAAAATAATAGGTTTGGATAGATTTTTGAAGAGTAGTTGTATTTCACAACTTCTGTTCTTAGTAACTGGTCAAAGCAAAATTATGCTTTTAGGATATGTTGATTAAAGTATGTATTTTAATATTTGTTGAATTTTTTTTCTGTAATTATGTGGCAGTCACAAATTTAAACTTTTATTTTTGCAGAAGAAGTACATATAACCACTTAAGCAGCTGGTTGACAGATGCAAGGAATCTCACCAATCCAAATACTGTAAGTTAAATGGCATATTATTACACAGAAAATTTAAGAACTAAGCTAACCCAAAAAGGAAAGCCATTTACTGGTGAGAGTTTTGTCTTTAGGTACTAAGAATGAGAGGTTTCTATTGTGTTTTTAATTAGTTAAAGAAAATGTAACAGTTATTTTTCAGTTTTAATTAAACCAGGTCTTGCATTTTATTATACCTAGGGTTTTTTTTTTTCATGTTTGTCATTAATTAGAAATGGTGATCTCATGTGAAAACTATGAAATCTGAAATTCTGATTTTAAAAGGGATCTGCATTAATCTCACAAAACTTTAACATTGGAGGAAGCTGGGCAAAATGTACAAGAGATCTTTCTGTACTATTTCTGCATGTGAACCTACAGTTATCAATAAAAATTTCAACCAGAGGAAGAGAATTAAGAATAAAAATTTCAGTCAAAAATGAAAAGGATTCCATATGCGTTAAAACATTAGCTTCTTAACCAGACTGAGATATTTATTGAGATTTTAAAGGCCAGCCAGCATGCCAGACTCTGCAGTATACAAAGGTAAACATGGGTCTTTGGTCCCAAAGAGCTTATAGTCTAGCAGGGAGAGAACCAGCAGGTAGGTATGCAGATAACTAGGCTGCAAAGTAGATTGAAACATGAATTAGAGGGACTGGCACAGTGCTGGGGGGCCTAGGATGATCAGTGCCATCTGAAGAGAAAGCAGCTTTACAGAGGAGTGGTGTCTGAGCTGGTCCTTGAGGGGTGAGTAGAGTTTTAGTAGATGTTGTTGAGGGTGTGCCAGGAACAATGTTAGGAAAGGTGCACTCAGCTGTGACTGAGCCTCTCAGGAACAAGGTCTGTGTCTCACTTGGCTTTATACCCCCAACACTTAATATGAGGCCTACTTGAATAAATAAGTAATCAATGGTAAGATTAACTTTTATCAGGAAATGGCAGTTTAATCATATTGAGAGTCAGTTAACATTGTTTTCCTATCATGCTAGGGACTGTGCCCAAAACTTTCATTTCCATTATCACATTAAACCCACTCTTAGGTTTACATACAACCTATAGATGGGTGTTCATAGAAGCTTTATTTGCAGTAGCCCCAAACTGGAAACCTAGGTGTTTCCTAACCTGGCCATTGACAGGTGAATGGTTAAACAGTTTGGAATATCTCTATAGTGGAATATTACTAAGCTGTACATAGGAATGAATTCCAAGTGCATCTATGCCTAGTAAAAAAGTCACTCTCAAAAGTTTATGTACTGTATGATTTCATTTAGAAAACATTCTCAAAATGACAAAATTGTAGAAATAGAAAATAGATTAGTGATTGTCAGGGATTAGCAAAGGGGTTGGAGAGTGGAAGTGGTGTGACTGCATAGAGAGCAGCACAGAAGCAGTTTCTTTGTAGTGATGGAACACTTCTGTATCCTGACAGTGATGATGCAGATCTGTACCTGAGATAAAATTATATAGAACCACCCATGTGCAAACGCACACGTGCCTGGGAGCATATAAAAACTGAAATCTGAATAGGGGCTAGGGATTGTACCAATGTCAGTTTCCTGGTTTTGAGAGTGTATTATAGTTACATAACATCCTACCGTTAGGGAAGGTTGGTGAAGGATACACAGGACCTCACTGTTACTTTTTATAAGTCTCTGTGAGTCTATAGCTATTTCAAGTAAAATATTAAAAACAAAACTCATTGTAGAGGGCCCGTGGAGGAGTATAATAAAATTAACTTTCCTGCCTCATTTATGTCCTTTGAAATAGAACCAGATCAGGAGAAAAAAATTCTTGAGCTTTTCTTAAAGCTCCACTTTCTATAAAATTGCCTTTTATTTCTGTGTAGAAGTTGTGTTCCTTCCCATTTTGTTGTGGGCATGTTTTGTAGCTCTAATTAGCATACTACTTTATGTCTTCCCTTTCATCAAGATAAGAAGCGTTATTTGGAGATTCATAGGGAATCAGGATCGGGGGTAGTATGTCTTGTTTTGAGTACCTGTCTTATAATGGTCCTATGGTACTCACTGTGGCTTTACCATACTTAAGTTTTTATAAATTGATTTCCTTTTTAAGTATCATTATTTTATTCTTTTGAAAGACTAATGGATAATGTATGAAAGTTTCTTGCCCTTCACAGTGGGCACCTTGTCCACACTAAAGAATGCTCAATTTTGTTGTACTACTTAACTGTCCTTGCACAAGGTTTACATTCAGATCAAAATGGTTATTTGGTTTATGGGACACAAATTTTTGAAAGTGGAAGAGCCAGGAACTGTAATTTCACATGGAAAAAAAAGTTAATGGCTGAAGTGCCTTTTAGTTGAAACCATCTGTTCCCAAAGTGTTCATATCTAGATTTCCATATCTGTTTGGAAGGGGGAAGAAGGGAGGGATTTTACCACTTGGTATCAAATAAGCTCATAAATGTACAAAGACAATTTATCCGTAATCCCCCTCCCCACCCTAGATAAAGGCCAAAGCACTTTGCTGTTTCCCAAAGGTACGTATTTTTTTCTGACAGCTTTACAGGGCTGCCTTTAACTTTGGCCTAACTTCACTTGTATAAGTGGTTCCAAGGTGGATATAGGTAGGTGGGTGATATTTTGTCTTGGATTTGAACTTAAGCATCCGTGCCCCCAACCCCTACTCCCAGCTGCCCCTTGTGGATACACATAGACATTTCTTATCAGTTACTATTAACTGTAAACTCAGTCCTGTCTAGGGATAATGTGGGGTAGGATAGTATTTGTCTGAAGATCATAGTTTGGGTTTCTACCTAAAATCTACGGCCCTCCTACCACTGACCGACTGAGTGACCTTCGGCAAGTCCCTTTGCCTTATTTGAGCTTTAATTTCCTTACTGGTAGCCTAAAGGAGTTGAACCTAGTGGCTTTCAAACTTTTAGAGGACTTCAGAACTGTTTGAAAATCTGATGGAAGCCATGAACCTTCTCCTCCAGGTAATGCCCACAATTACAGTATTTTTGTGCTTAATTTTAAGGTATTTACAGATCCCCTGGAGCTTGTCCATGAACCCTAAGAAATCTTACTCAGATATATCATAATCTTTGGATTAGGCCAGGTGTCACCAAAGTCTGTCTGTATGTCCTGTAGGCCACATTTAGCCCACAGCCTGCTTTTGACTGGCTTGTGAATGAGGGATGGTTTTTAGATTTTTAAAGGTTGTTAAAAACAACCACAACAAAAAACCAGCAAAGAATATGTAACAGAGGGGCTCTCAATATGTAACATATGAGGCTCACAAACCTAAAGAATATACTATTTGTTCTTTACAGAAAGTTTGTCAACCCCGGCCTAGATCATTGCTAAGAGACTTTGTACTAATGACTTTATGAAACTGTAGTCCTGTCTAGTGGGTAATTGCTAGTACTTGGTTTTCTTTTTAGGCCTAGTTATTTTTTCTATCAAGAGTTTTGGATTTTAGACTTTACATGGTTAAATGATTGCTTTTGTTATAAGGTGTCTTTCTTTTGATCACAAATTAGGTAATAATTCTCATAGGAAATAAAGCAGATTTGGAGGCACAGAGAGATGTTACATATGAAGAAGCCAAACAGTTTGCTGAAGAAAACGGTGGGTTTCCTTTAAGACTTAATGGTCACAATTGGGAGAATTTTTAAGGAAAGGTGGGATTTTGATACTACAGATTGACAGTTTTTTTTAAAAAATGCAGACTGCTCAGAAATCTCAAGAATGAGGAAGTAACAAAATGTGTTTCTATTTCTATGAGAATTATGTTGGAGCAGTACAGTTATTTAGTGACAAAAACAGAGATGCTCTCCACCTCACACTTACGTACTTTTTCATAAAATACTATGGGAGGAATACTGAAAACTAAGGGGAAACTTTTTCAGATGTTACTGAAGAAATGCACTTGTGAGTTAGTTTGAAATGTCCTAATTTGAGTCTGAATTTTATTTTTAGGCTTATTGTTCCTCGAAGCAAGTGCAAAAACGTAAGTAAGACCAAAATATAGATCATATTTCAATTATGTTCAAGCTTCTCAAAGAACTCTATATATGAAATGTATATAATGTATATACACATAAAGTACTGTATATAAATGTGTAATGCTTACATCTCTTTGCTTCCTTTTTTACAAAATAATACGAATTTTTGTTACTTAAAGACTGTACCTTGATCATGCTGTTGGTAACTCAGGTTAATAAATGAAACTTTGTTTACATTTCAAAAGTGTTTGACTTTTCACAAGTGAGGTTGAGTTTGGCATCTCAGACATAAGCTTGGTCAACCTGTTCTTCCTCTAATCTGATCACACTAAAAAGCACAATTTAAGGGGACAGTGTCTACTCAGGAGCATAGTGAACATTTTCTAATTGTTCTTCCATGTCTGCCGTTGAACTCTGGTACTACCATCATTGTTCTTCATTTATTAGGCCAAAAATTTCTTGTGAGGAGAGGCTAACCTGTTTTTGTTTAGTCTCACCTGTGCCGTTAGTCCAAAGAAAACCGAAAGGAGATGTTAACGTGGCTAAGCATGATTATGTCACCATCACACGATTAAAAACAGCTCAGTTCATGCTTGGCTGATCAGACCATATTATTCTCTGAATTCTTTTCAGCATGTTTGGAGAGATTTCGTTTCTGTATGGAAGAGAAATGGCCTATCTCAATTGTCATGGTGTCTATTAACATATAGTATTTTAATGATTATCTGTAACACATGTACTTGTCCAAATAGGGTTTGTAGAAAAGGCTTTAAGCACCATGATGTATGTATGCTTTCCATAGCAAATCGTTTTCTATGTTGTTGTCTTAGCTCAGAGTTCTGGTCATCTCTTATTAGATGGCAGTCGTTAAGTTGAAGATACCATGGCAGTTAACTAAAGGTTAGCAAAAGGTCAGTGTAGAATGTCTTGTCTTTGGTAGAAAACTGTGGTTCTTGAATAAAGTTATCAATTGCCTCTTAGGGGAGAGAACGTAGAAGATGCCTTCCTTGAGGCTGCCAAGAAAATCTATCAGAACATTCAGGATGGAAGCCTGGATCTGAATGCTGCTGAGTCTGGTGTACAACACAAACCTTCAGCTCCACAGGGAGGCCGGCTAACCAGTGAACCCCAACCCCAGAGAGAAGGCTGTGGCTGCTAGTGACCTCTTTGCCATGGCCCCTCATTTGACCTTTCACCTCTGTCTGTTGGAAGCAGTACTTTTTACTGCCTCATTGTCTTCTGTACATCTTACTGGGTTTAATTAAAAAAAAAAGAAAAAACAAAACTCTGTTATAAAAACAGTTTAACACAATACTAAACTGCTAAACAACTAGATGTAATCAGGTTATCAAAGGCAAGTAGAGTAATAAATCTCTCCTGCATGGTAAATCTAGACTTTTTTTCCCCTTTGTCCTCGTGATAGGTATGTCACCAATATATGATTTAAACTGAGCACTGATGCTGGACTTCATGATTTTTACCCTCTGTCTTTGGCAAGGCTTTGTCTCACTTTACGGTTTAATTTGATATCTTAAGCCTTTCTTCCCATCCTTAACTGTTCAAGTATGTCTGTTGCAACCAATAAGTTTATTGCTGTGAAATGACTTCTGATGGTAGAGAAGAGGTTCTGTAACTGCTTGTTTTGTTTTTGTTGGAGAAATTTCCTGTTGTGTGGGTGGCATTTTTCTTGACGAGGCTTACTTCTGTCTTAGCCTCGCACAGGGAAAATAACCATTTATCTTTTCTCTCGTGCTTAATTAATAGCTTTATCTTTTTTTATACCATTTTATCCTTTTCTTTTTAACAGAAAGTAAATATGTATAAAATTTGAAGGAATCGAACTAACAATACATTCTGTGTATATTATTTTAAAAGAAAATAAATTGATTACTGGCATTGGAACAGTATAAAATACCAGTTTGTACAGTATGACCTATATGTGACCATGTTATTCCCTTCCATTTCACACAAAGAAATAGACACAACTGCAGTTCACAAGTAGTACTGGCTCCACCCCTTGGTGCTGGCAGTGTTTGGGGACATTATGCTGGAAACAGCTCCTAGCATCAGAGGATTAACACTAGCAGATTCTGTTCCATCTTTGCACTGTTGCTTACCTGCTGATTTTCTTAACTGTTCTTGTGCAATTGACAATGTGCTAACCTGCTTTTCTCTTTTTGTAAACGTTTTTGCATTACAGGCTGCATTCTTGCCTTACTGTATAGAAAAAGAAAAAAGGCTGGGTTTATTATTGCACATTTAAGCTTTTATACTTTTTATCTTCTTGGAATGGTCAGATTCTGAACTGGACAGTCAGAACCACAGGTCTGCTGTTAAGGGATTTTAAATTGTGCATTTTTAACACTACAGCAAAATAAGATATCCCTGTATCCACAGTATGAGGGGCTATTTTATGTGGTTTTGGCATAAATTGTTGTAAAAGGGAAAGTGTTTCTAAAGGTGTTTTAGTGCTTGTGCTGATACAAAGTAAGTTACTACTTTGCACTAGGTGGTTTGGCCACTGAATGAATACTGTATAGCAAGAGAAACAATCTTCTTTAGACAACAAACATGTTTTATTAAGTTCTTCACTTCTGTTGATCGGTTTTTTTTTACTGCGTTTATGATTCAGTGGCTGGGAATTGAGAATTTATTTGAGGTAGAATAGGTAACACCTCAGCGTACTATATAGAATGCACTGTTTAACTGCTGTGTTTAAAATACACATTTTAAATCCCTCTTTACAGACACTAACGTAAAAGTACATCTTTCTGGGTTGTAAACGTGGTAGTACCAGAGTATTGTATAGTCAATGTTAAATAAAAGCCAAAACTGGAATGTGCAGAAAATAGGATTTGTTTAATTTGTGGATTCATCTTTATTTTTGTCTTCAACTTTTTTAAAAATAAGATTTCTGGAGTAGATTGGTATGTTCTGTTAAAGACTTACAGTGATCCATTTTGCTTACACTGTTGCATCACAAGAGATTCACCCAGGGACCATGACCTGCTGGTGTGTGTGTGTACTTACAAAAACAAAACAAACAAACCACCCATTGGGATATAAGGTAGCAATCACAAACTAAAGACTGCGGCTTGTTTAGGTGCAATACCTTGATTCCCAAAGTTAGTTACAGTGGGTTTTACTGTTTTTGTGACCGAAGGATTTATTCAGACTGCTGTACTCTTCATTTGATGTAACAAAATGCTATTAATCTAAATATTTGTAAATAAAGTACCTGTATCTAGATTAAATTAAAATTGGTTGCATTATTTTCTGAATGATAATAAGGTTTATTTTCTTCAGGCAAACAATTATTTGACATAAGTCATCAGTTTTTATTGCAGCACTGTCCTTATTCATTGTATAAAGAGGGTCTACATATGTGACGTATAAAACTACATCACTAAATAGAGCCAGTTTTATTCTTATGTTTGCATCACCCTTGAAATGTTTCCAGTCAATCTTTTTCAGTGTAAGATAGCACATTCGTTGGCCAGTAGTGTTCTCCTTTATACAGGGAGCCAGATTCTATCATATGCATGTGTAATCCCCTATAATAAACTCAGGCGCTCACAAATAAGAACAGATTGTCATATTGTAACATGTGTGTGCCAGACTCTGGGCAGTACCCTTTGGAAAGAATGTGAAATCCTTTTAATTTTTAATCCATAGCTTACTGTTTGTGCGGTCACCTTGTTCTTGAGGTTACTTATTGCCCTTGCAGCTATGAGGCAGCCCTCAGATTAGTAGCTGGTGTTTAGTACTATTTACGCTTAAATAGATCTTCCAGTACAATGGTCAAGTATTTTTCATGGGTAAGTGTTTAATGGAGTAACTTTTTTTTTTTTTGGTTGGTTCGTTGGTGGTGTATACCTAATAGAGGTAAAATTTCTTTGGAAAGATGTCTTTTGAAACCAGAGGTTAAGCTTCATACATTACCTCCCTTCTCAACTTCCTTATAACAATAGTTTTGGGGAATTTTTTTGCCTGTATGTCTGATGTTTTAAGTGTGATTTTAAAAAAATAAGATTAGCGGTTCAGTTCATTCCCTTAAATAGAATTAAAGACCAAATAATTACCTTCCATTCCTGTTGATGTGGAAGTATAGAGAGGGTTCATGTGGCATTTTAGAGAAAAGATAATTTATCCTCCTTCAACACAGGCCCAGAAAATTGTGTCCCAGAAGGATGTCAATAATTGTGACTAGGCCAGGCCTTTAAGCATTTTGTTAAGACTTGAAAGAGTGAAACAAAAAAATGTACATACAAAAGAAATCAAGTTTTGTTTTGGAAGTAGGTGTCTTCTAGAACTTATTGTGTATTAATAAATTGTATGTCATCTTTAATTGTCTTTATTGTAACTCCATTGATCCCATATCTCAACAGTCCACTTCTAGCCAAATAACTGTTTTTGGAATAAAAACATTGGTGAGGGATTACTGCACTGTGCTGTTCTGTATTCTAGTAACATGGTATAATGCCTTTTGTGACTCAAAAGCTGTCTAGTGATCTAGAAAAGAGTTCCTGAGAATATTTTAAAACCTAATATATATTTCCCCCTTGGGAGTAATTCTGCCAGACTGTGAGAGCAGTTGCTATCCTAGTTTTTAAAGAAATGTATATATCGTGGAGTTGAGCTGTTCGTTATGGTAGTTCAAAATTTCAAAAGGCAACACACTTTGAATTTATCACTAGGTTAGATTTTCCAAGGTACAAAGAATATGTTGGCTGAGGAAAGGCATCTGAAACATAATAGTTTTATAACTGATCAATTTCCAAATGAAACCCTTCATTGATAAGTATAACATTCTTCAACCTCCAGGTAAAAGATAGAAATTCAACTGAAAGCTTACTTAATTGGAATTAAGATAAAAATTTGACTGCTTTTCCACAGACTGTGAAGTGTAAAGTCAGATGACAGACCCAAATTAATTGTACCTTTTATTTTCATAAGAAAAATAGATTTTAAGCAAAATTCAAAAATAACACTATAAAGAGGGCCTCATGAATATTCTTTTAACAAGATTTGTTTGTAGGTTCAAATAAAAAAATACATTGCAAAGATTTTTTTTTTAAAGCCATGTAGGATGTTTGTTGGTTTAAATTGTATGCAACTATTCCCATATGTACAAGTGATTTACAAAAATAATGGTACAAGCAAAATAAATCTCAGAATCTCAGTTCACTGGATCTTGATTTAAAAAACCAAGTGACATTCCAATTATAAAGTCAACGAGGTAGTGGAAGTGTTTTCCTTGAATATATTTACACAAGACAGTATTCCTCATCTGGCTGCGGTGTTCTTTTCCTACAGTAAGACAAAGAGGAAGGATAAATCAAATTCTTGAAACTAAAAATAACTAAGTGATGTCTTAACTAAGTGATGGCAAGATGGCTTATAGGTAAATTACATATTTGAGAACCTCTTTGGAAAAATGTATTAAGATGAACCAGTGTACAAAATTCTGAGAGAGAACGTTAAACAGTAAAAAAAGAAAAAAAATCTGTAACATCTACCCTGTGAGCAGGAATTGCATCAGTGTCGCTGATGAATGATGAACCTGCTGGAAGGAGCTCCGAAAAGAAGGAAGATCACTTCTCAGCCTTTTGGCTAAGATCAAGTGTAGTATCTGTTCTTACCAGAAAACAAGGGAAATAAAATGTTATGCGCAGAAGCCAGTCCCCTAACTTTTAACTTAGTTCAAGCAACCCCAGACTTCTAAATAATTCTACCAATCTCGCCCCTATCCATTGTGTGTTGATTGCCGTTACAGCACCTAAATAATTCTGGCTGCCACCTTGGGCTGATAATTGAACCTGGCTCTTAAACCCTTGTGCATTTTTCTCTCACTAGTCTGGACTGTCTTATCCCCAAAGCTCTCCTATTCAATGCTCAGTGCCTCTCACACTCCTCTCAAACCCTGCCCTGAGGCCCATGATTTTGGCCTTTACCTGACTGGGCCCCATCACAGATGGTGTTAAGATAATCACATTCAGATGGCCCTGCTGCTACAAATTAGCTGTGTGACCTAGGTAAGTCACTTGCCCACCCTGGGGATATTAAAAGAGGCAACTGTCTTTGTATGCTCCTTGTGACTCCATCATTAAAATATACTGCTCTGTGGTAAAGATAGATTAGCCCTAATTTCTGCTGTTGTCTTTTGCTATGTCCTTGACTAAATCATTTATCATTTTGTACAGATTCCTTATTTATATAAAGGGATAATTCCTACGCCCAAGGATGTAAAAATTAAATGAGATGGTGTATATAAAGTTTTATATGTACATACAGTGGGCACTCAAAATTGGAAGCTATTACTACCTCTGAGAGTTACGTGTGCTACTACTAACCAGTTCCGTGAGTATATTTCATGTTCCTCTTAAATGCCTATTAACCTTATCTAAGTCTCACACAGAAAACCTTTGTGAAATTCAGGATTTTTATAGACCCTAGGTTAAGAGATCTGCATTCCAACTTTTTTTTTTTTTTTTTTTTTTA
>PVKP010018576.1:0-44059 GCA_004027715.1 Plecturocebus donacophilus | reverse complement strand
ACACAGTGGACTTTGGGGACTCGGGGGGAAAGGCTGGGAAGGGGGTAAGAAATAAAAGACTACCAATTGGGCTCAGTGTATACTGCTCAGGTGATGGATGCACCAACATCTCACAAATCCCCACTAAAGAACTTACTCAGGTAACCCAACACCACTGGTTCCCCCAGTATCTATGGAAATAAAAAATAATCATAATACAAAGAAAGTAAAATCAGGGCCAACTAAGAACTTTCCTAAGTGTGAGTTCCTCCTGGACTTGACCTTTTTCAGCTCTTTTTTGAACAAAGTCCAGAGGACATCAGAGCATCCAGAGGATAATGGAGAGCCAGTGACTTTGAGGAGAGCAATTAGGAGCTGAAATCAAGGGTGGCTGGAGAAGCTTCATTCAGAAACTGGTGTCAAGTAATATCACCTCCTTCACTACAACTGTCCTAGCCCTTTTCCCTGCCCACCTCGACAGGGAGGGCTCCACACAGCCAGACCCGCAGTGGTGGAGGCACTGTGAGTTCCGTCACTGCGTGTCCCAGGCCAGCCCCTCCTGCCTTGCCTGATGACCTGGCTCACCTGGTCACAGGCATCTGTCCCTCAGTTTCTAAGCTGCTCTGTGGCTCCTCCTTCTCATCTGAGCCTCCCTTCCTCTCACCCCTGCCTGCCCCTGATTCTGACAGCTCTCTGTTCCTTCAGACCCAACAGTGGGTTTCTGGGCTCTGAGGCAGGACCAACTGCAGAGTTTATAAGGCTGAGTGCAAAATGAAACGCAAGCTTCTTGCTCAGAAGTCATTAAGAATTGCAAGACAGCAACCACAGAGCATAAAACCAAGAGCAGGCCCCCATGCAGCCGTGTGGCCGCACACCCGGAAAGTGGCCTGGAGATGTGGACTTAGCAACCACCAGTGAGACAGTGCCAGGGGACAGTGAGGCCACAGGGCGGGGGCCACCCGCGTGTGGGAGAAAGCAGTAGAGGGGATGGGGAGGACTCAGAAAGGGAGATGTGCTAGAGACGTGTGGAAGAACATGAGAACCCAGAGCAGAAAGGAGCATTTCAGGATGGAAGGACTGAAGGCACGATCTTCCCTCTGCTGTGGGGTGCAGAGGTGGAGGGTGAGGGCAGAAAGAGCTTGGTGGCCTTCCTGGCTTCCAGTCAACTTTCCCCAGTGTGTGTATGTCTCCTCTCTCTCTCACATACACTCTCTCTTTTACACACACACACACACACACATACACAGGTCAGAATTTTTGTCCCTCCTGCTCTTCTTTCTTTTATTCCCTCATTGCTTTCTTCCTCTCTCTCATTCTTACCTTCACCTGGCCTCTCCTCTCTTTCGTTTTCTTTCTGTCTCGCATCTTTCCTTCTCTCATTTCCTTTCTGTTTCACAGCCCCTTACTGCAATTTGCTTGGAAAATTCTGCCTTCCTTTGCCTCTCCCTTACTGGACTTGCTGCTTTACAATCTGGAACTCCTGGAAGTCAAGAGGTGAGAGGTGAGAGCTGTGCAGACTAGGGCACCAAGCAGAGATATGCCAGACAAGGTGGCTCAGTCTAAAAGACTTCTAGCCCAGTGTTCCTTCTGTGACTACATGTGACTTCTCTGCCTTGCTCTGGGCTTGCTGATTGTCTATTTGTGCCCTATTTGAACTCCATATTTTCTATACATAATGATGAATTGGTTTTTGCTCCTTTTTTTTTTTCTTTTGAGATAGAGTCCTGCTCTGTTGCCCAGGCTGGAGCTGGAGTTCAATGGCACGATCTCAGCTCACTGCAACTTCCACTGAGTAGCTGAGATTACAGGCATCCACCATCATGCCTGACTAATTTTTGTATTTTTGTAGAGATGGGGTTTCAGCATGTTAGCCAGGCTGGTCTTGAACTCCTGACCTCAGGTGATCTGCCCACCTTGGCCTCCCAAAGTGCTGGGATTACAGGCGTGGGCCACCATGCCCAGTCTGGTTTTTGCTCTTAAACAGCTGAGTTTAAGAACTCAGATTTTTTTTTGCACGGAATATGGCAACAGGCAAAGAACCAAAGTTCAGGGGAAATACTAGGAACTTTAGGGCACAGGGAATCTTAACAGGGAGAACTCCTCCCCGGACTGCTTGAGTGATGGCAGCAAGTGGTCACCTGGAATAGTATGTAAGGGCTTCCCATCTGGAATCAAACACCCCCAGCTCCAACACTAACCAACTGCATGATCTTGAGCAACATACGCAGGGTCAGTACTCCAGGGTCCTCATCTACAAAATGGGAATATGAATAGGGACTCATCCCATGTGACTTTTGTGAGGTTTAGATATAGAAATAACTTTACCCTATGCCGGGCATATGATACGAACTCAAAACATGTTAGTTATATACATGGAACTTAAATATAAATATTTGTTGCATGTTGACTATATGCAGATATCATTCTAGGCATGGGAGATAGAGTAGTCAAGAAAACAAAGGTTTTGTTCTTGTGCAGCTTGCATTCTAGTAGAAGAGACAGACAAATCAGTTGATAAATTACCTCTACTATGATGAAAAATAAATTTGGGGAGTAAAGAGGAAGGGGAGCAGCATTTGAGGTCAGATGCAAGGGAAGGCACCTCTATATAGGGTCATCATGCAACTTTCTGGAGGGAGAAAACTACAAAGGCCCAAGACATGCTATGGGTTTAAGGACGAGCTAGGGGCCAGCGGGACTGGGGCAGGAAAGGGAAGGAAAGAAGAGGTGAGGTCAGGGTGGCACGGAGGGAGGTGCCAGCTCATGTGTGGCTTTAGAGTCCTTGATGAGGACTGTGCATTTTATTCTCAATGTGGTAAACAGCCACTGGAGGGTTGTGAGTTGGGGTTTGACTTGGATTCACATTTTAAAATATCATTAGCCTCTGTGGGCAAAAGACTAAAAGGACACTGTTATGGACTGTTAGATGGTCCAGGTGAGAGAAGATCAGGGCTGTGCTAAGGGGAGGGGCAGAACCTTCTCCTTCCATTGCCACACAAGGCCTCTGCCTTAGACCAGGCTGGCTATGTGTCTGCCTGTATATTGATTTGGGCCCTAGTTCTCCATGCATAGTAATAATTACACGGGGTTTTACATTGACAACAGCTGCCTGTGAGTTGAGGACCTAGAAGAGGTAAATGTGAATAAGAAATGACCCTGAGGTGCAGAGGGAGTAGGAATAGAGGACTAGAGCTCACTGCCTGGGAGAGGATACAGAGTGAAAGGACACGGTGCCAAGCAGACAGTGCCAAACAAAGCACATAGCTTGCAGAGTCAGCCCTGCTGGATCCAACTCTGAGCTGCCTGACCTTGGAGAAGTCGCTTGACAGCCCAAGCTTTGGCTTCCTCATCTGTGAAATGGAGCTAACAAGAGACAGCTGCTGTGAGTGCCCGTGACAGTCCATATGCAGAGCTGGGCACCCAACAGGGATTCAACTGCTCCCGTGCATCTTTTGGGGATTCTGGGGGCTTAAAACCACCACTGTTTTTTATTTCTTACATCTCTAGGTTAGCTTGGGATTCTGCTGACCTAGGCTGGGCTGGGCTGGGCGGGTTGATCAGGGCTGGGCTCACTCACACTGTCTGTGGGCAGCTTACAGGTCTGCCTGGGACTAACTGGTTCAGGATGGCCTTGGCTAGGAAGTCTAGGTCCTGCTATACACGATCTTTCATCCTGCAGCAGCAGGCTACTATACTTGTTCTTAGATGGTGGCAGAGGTCAAAGAGAGAGACAGAGAGGAGAGGGAGAGAGGGGAGAGAGGAGAGAGAGGGAGAGAGAGAGAGAGAACACGCATGCAAGCCCTCTTGGAACCCAGACTGAGAATTTTCATATTGTCACTTCTACAATATTCTCCTGGCCAAAGCAAATCACAGTCAGCCCAGACTCAAAAGGTGGAGACATTGACTCTCGACTCAGACTGTAAAAGCTGTGGATACCAAGTAGGAAAACTAGGACCATGCTGTCATCAGCCTATGGCAACAGGATCTAGGATGTAATTGTGGTTTTGCCCGTGTATCTCAATATGGTTGGGATATTTATCCCCGCCAAATCTCATGTTGAAATGTAATCCCCAGTGTTGGAGGTGGGGCCTGATGCAAGGTGTTTAGGTTGTGGGGGTGGATCCCTCAGGAATGGCTTGATAACACCTTTGTGTTATGAGATAACTGTCCTTGTGATAATGAGAGCAAGTTCTCACTCTGAGTCCACCCAAGATCTGGTTGTTTAAAAGACTGTGGCCCGCCCTCCCTTCTCTTCTGCTGTGGCCATGTGAGATGCCTGCTTCCCCTTTGCCTTCTGCCATGATTGGAAGTTTCCTGAGGTCCTTGCCATAAGTAGATGCCAGCACCACGCTTCCTGTAGAGCCTGTAGAACCTTGAGCCAATTAAACCTCTTTCCTTTATAAAGTACCCAGTCTCAGGTATTAGACTGGATAAAGCAAAAGCAAACTAGCACACATCTTTTATATGCAAATGTGTCTCATGCATCTCTGCACCTCCACCTACCTAGAAGCTGCTCCTAAACGGTTTGTTGATTGATCTGGAAGCAATCAGAAACAATCTCTGTGTCCTGGAGATCAGCTTGAAAAGTGTTTCTTGAATGATGCAGAATGTGTGTCACAGCTGGATATGGCAGCATTTCCGAGAAATAGAGAGGCACGGCAGGGAGAGGCTGAGCTGGCCTGCACCCAGCCCTGAGAGTGACAGCATGTTTACAAGAGCTATTAGGGGCTGCTGCTCCTCCGTGCTCAGGGGATGATTTACTCCACCAGGACTGCCGGGCTGCTTTTCCTTTCACTGCTGAATTGATGATTGAATCACACATATTCCATTTCAATAACATGATTTCACTTGGGGGCAGGCAGGAAGTTCAAAGCCCACCGTAAGAAGACCCTTCCCCCATGCTGGGCTCTGCGACTCTGGCAGGTTCTACAGACACATTCGTGAGTTAGGGAAAGATATCTCTCTAAAGCACCCTACAAACAACTCTGATAGCCCCAAGTCCCACAAGAGCAGGGACTGCATCTGGTTGTTTGGCAGAAAATTCCTTGAGCACAGTGCCTGACACCTACTTCAATAAATACTTCTAGACTGAATGAATCAACCTGGTCAGAAGCTGTCTTTTGAGAGCAGATACAGATCACCAACAGACTTGGAAACCACTGTGTATAGATAACAGGTGGAAGAACTGGAGAAAGGAGTTGAGTAGGAAGGAGGCCAGGACGTGATGCTGCCCACAAATATTTAGTGAATTGTCCTACTCCAGTCTCCTCCCATTTACTGAGTACCCACCATGCACCACACAATACAATCCTTCTAACAAGTCTTCAAGGTCTCTTCTATGACTCACATTCTCTGTACAAAGAAACTAAGGCTCAGAGAAGTTCAGTGACTGGTTCATGAGGACGTAGCTCCTAAGTGCCAGGCAAGGATGCCACTCAATATCCCATCCACAGCTTTACGCTTCAGAACCAACTCTGCTCCTACCTCCACTCCCTCTCTGAGACCACCATCCTCTGGAGATCCCTTTTCTGTGTGAAGTCTATATCAATCAGCAAACTGTGACAAGAGGCAGGCCCTACAGAAATGGCCACTGGAGGATGAGGTTGCCAACATTTCTATAGGGTAAGCCCTGTTTAATCCTGGTTGCAAATGCAAAAGAAGCACTGGATAAGGTTGTTTATTTGTTTTGTTTTGTTTTTGTATGTGTATATAGTATATATACATCTGGTGGCCTCAAGAAACTAATAATCCATTTGAAAAAATTGGAAACTATGAATAATGCAATAATGCTATCTTACTGATTTAGACAGTAAACACCAAAGGTAGAGAACAATATGATTTGTCACCCAAACTGGAACACTTTTAAGAATAAAGAAAGGCACAACTCTTGGACAACAGGTGTAAACTCACACTAGCCAAGATGAACCAGGACTTAAGATCACCATAGCTAGATGATCATAAGCCCTGAAGTTAGGGACACTGAGCTGTCAAGTGTATTATTCAAGCGCTGAATTTTGCACAATGCCACTTCATCCCTCATGACAACAGCACTAATTGTAGATGTCATAGAGAAAGAATAATGAATACTGTTGCTATTTACATTAGTATAGTAACAATCCTTATAATAATTGCAGCTCCTGTTTATTGGATTCTGCAGAAAATATGCTATGCTATTACAAACATCACCTCATGTGGTTTCTCACAGTGATAAGCAGTGGGCATTTTTAGACCCACTTTACAGATAAGTAAAACAGATATGAAGAGGTTAGGATAAATGACATTGCCAAGTTAACAGAAGTGAGTATTCCAACCCAGGACAGTCTGATTTTAAAGGAACTCGTCTTAATTACAAGCTACCAGTCTTCCCATTATTTCTTTTTACCTACATTCCTCAAGGAACTTATGAAATCTAATATATAGAACCCATCTTTTACCATTCACAACTCAACTCCTGTCATCTCCAGCAGTTTCTTTCTCTCCATTTTAACATCTGTTCCCCTCTTTAACTTCTGTCCTTTTCCCTTCAATTATCTCAGGAAATATTTTCTCCTCTCTCTAAATATTTCTTTCCCCATCTTTATGGCTGCTGCAAACTTCCAAAGATACTATTCTTGTCTGATAAGTCTAAGAGCCCCTTTATCAAGGCAAATGAAAGCTTAGGTTCAAAATAAAATTTTAAATAATAAACAGTTTTATCATTCAATAATGACATTGGAAGTGCCCAGAAGTCCCCCTTCGGAATCCCCAGAAATCTTCATTTACCTCCTTATCTGTCTCTAATTAAACCAACTTTTCCCTGAGCACCAGCAAAATACACACATTTCTCACTCAATTCTATCACCTTTGGGTGTTATTCCTTAATTAGCAAGGTAGCCACATCACTTCCCAGTTTCCATTGCACGTGTATAAGCTTTTCAGTTACAGTCCAGGTTAAAAGGCTATTATGGGCTGGCCAAGGCACCTGATCAAGATTTATCATGTGTGTCCTCAGGGAAATGTATAGCAGGTTACAAAATGGAGTTGTAGAGCCTAGCTTAATCAAAGAGTGAGACCAGGCCAGGCCAAGAGGCTGCAGCAAGTTGAAAGAAAACAGTTCAAGTCAGAAGTTGAGGACATTGCTATGTGCCAGAGGTAAAAATGCAGGAGAAAAAGGAAAGAGACAAAGGTGATCTTGAGAAGAGACTGGCTCCAGTGGAGACAGCGCTGTTTCTAAAAGGAGCAGGCTGGAAAATAGCCCAGCACCAATTATGTTTATTAGTCAACAGGGACAACAGCTGAAAAGTATCAGGCGTACACTATTGCAGGGAAAGTTCAGGCTCATTAGGAGGAGAAAACTTGAATGGTAATGATCCTCCTGGACAACTTTCAAGTTTTAGCAAGGCTGTGAAAATGTTAATGAGGTTGGATAACATTAGATGATCATAAGTTCACCTGGTCAGGCCCCCGACCCCGTCTTAATAGGCCTTCCCCTTATTAAAGGAACACAGAGTGATAAGAAAACCCTATTATTATTTTAAAGTGTACCAGAAAATTGTCCTCAGAGTTAAAGCCAACTAAGTGGGTTACAGAATAAAAGATCTAAGTCTGGTTCCAGGTCTGAATTTCTCATCAAAGCAATCCTACCTAGGTAGATTTTGGCCTTCTGAAGGTTTCTCTTTCCACTCCCTGGAGCCAGATCAAATCAATCCCATTCACCCTGCACTGTGTGTGCCTAGCTAATGTGAGCTGTCTTGGGGCTGGCCCTACAGAAGTACCAGAACCAGGGAGCTCTCAGGCCCTGGGGCCACACCGCAGGCTCAGGACAGGGCACGGCAAACATTGAGAAGCTGGATCGCATGGTGAAAGCACAGGCTGGAAAGCAGGCAAGCAGGCAGTGTCCGAGAACAGCACAGGCACACAAGATCAAGACAAGGGGCAAGATACAGGCCTGAGAGAACCCAGACACAGGACAGCAGGGGAAAGTAGGGCAAAGCAGGGTTCAGAGACCAGGAGAGCAAAGGACTACAAATTCAGTTCTGACTCACTGGACATGCCTCGTCTTAAGGTGTGGCTGTTCCATGCCTGGGAGGGAGAGCAGGGGAGCTATATTGGGGTGCTGAAATTGCGTTCAGAATGAAATGGGTAGACTCAAGGGTCAGCTGCAAACTATTTTCAATTCCAGAAAACAAACAAATACATGAAAATGTATGTTATGATATTTGGCATAGGTGACCACACCTTTGGGACACCAGCTTATTTGAACCAAGTTCCATTGCCCAGGTGCCACATCAGCATAGAAGTTGGATGTCAGAAAGGATTCTCCTCCAATTAGGAAGCCATGCTTCCAAGGATGATGGCTTCTGGGTAGGGCTCCCATTCAATTGTCTGTATGGCAGATGCACCTGACAGCGTCAGGACATACCCTAAAAATGACCCTGTATGGAAGACGTACCTAAATGTGTGTTCAGAGTTCTGAGCTAAGAAATCTGGGGATGGCCAACCTGGAGATTCATTCCTTACCTATGAGGAATAGCTGAGCCCTCGGCCTGTCCTGAGGAACTCGGGCTATAGAGGCAAACAAGGCCCTATGTTTGGGGTTAAATGAAGGTTGCCAGGTGGAGGTCGTTAAGGGAAGAGTGCTAAGTGAAAATGCTAGATGAACAGCATGCTTTTTGCAAGTGGTTGTGATCATGCTGCCCAGCCTGCTGCCACCAGACATCGCTGTAAGTTGCCCTTCTTACTAATAAAACCCTACATCTCATTCACTAGCTCTGGGTCTCTTCTTCAGTCTCCTGAACATGGTGCCAACCCTGTTGAGGTTAAATGGGGTCTGGCACAAGACCGACAAAGTGGTGGTATCAGGTAAGAGCACCCCACGGGCTTCCTTAGTCATGTACAGTCCCACAACACAACACGGGCCCCCCATTCTGGGCAGAGTGAGCCTCAAGTAGCTCAGCCCCTACTGCAGCTACTCCCTCTGGTGGTCACTCCACAGCTCCCCAGGCACCGGGCCCTCCTGCTGCTCCCAGGGAAGGCAAGGGCTGGACACTCAGGGAACTGCTTCGGCTTCCAGCAGTCCTGACTTTGGCCAGGTCCCCTGCAACCTGGCACCCAAACAGGTTGGCTTAGGCAGGCATGAGCCCTGCAAGCATCAGGATGCCTACTCAAAGGGATGCAGTGACACACATTAATGTGCATGGGGCAAAATCAGAGCTGACCAAAAAGAGTTTAAATAAAGCAGGACAAAGAAAAGCAGAATATGCAGTGAAAACATTTACTCAAGTGGGTCTGGCCACCTGAAACTGGGACCATGATACTCAGCACCTTAGGTCAGGATGAAAAATGAAACTAAACACATTACCCTGAATAATAGGGAGAATAAGGTTATCAGATAAAAGATAGGACACCTGGTTAAGTTTCCATTTTAGATACACAATGAATAATTTTTTAGTGTGTCCCAAATACGAAAAGGCATACTAAAATTATTTGTTTGGTTGAAACTCCAGTTCAACTGGGCGTACTCTATTTTCATTTGCTAAATCTAACATCCCTGCTAGAACTAAGTGGTGTCCACTCCATTCCTAGACTCTAAGCACAGCCCTAAGTCCAGCGAAGGTCAGCCGCAAATGAATAATAGTTAGATGTTTGTATATGGAGAACAGTTTTCTTTAAAAACAAATCACTACTTTGCAGAGAGGAAGCTGAAGAGAAGAAGTTGTCTAAATTCAGGAATGACTTTATCAAGGAAGCACCCTGTTCTGAGAGTCTCAGATGACGTGGTTTCTCATCTCAGGCTTCATGACCTGTGCGAGTCACTTCATTTTTACATGAAAGAGTTAGTTTGGGGAAGGAACTAGGAAATCACTGTGTTCTATTAAACCCTAATGTTATGATTCTATTCAATTACAACTATGAGAATGGGGGAAACTGCAGTTATGCTCTAGACCTTAGGAAAACAAAACTGGAAGACTCTTGTTTCAGCTTGAAAGATGCAAATACTTGATTTTCTGGCAGGTACAGAATATACGTGGCCACGTTCTAAGAAAAGATGTCATAGGGCTGAGCCAGAAACACGCTCAGAAAGGACAGAGGTACAGCCATAAACTCAAGATTGTTATTTGGCCTCAAGATGTAAGGGCTTTCTCCCAAATATTCTGAGATAGATATGATGGAAGAGAAGCCTGCCCCTCCCTAACACAGCCCTATCTGAGATGACATCTCATTCCAAACGCGTTGTTGCTGTGAAAATGCTTTCCGAAAATAAAACCCAGTGGATCCTAGTGAAGAGAATCTGTTTCAGATATAGTAAAGCTTCAGTTAATCATGAAAGATACTGATAAGGCCTCCTGAAGGTCACACCAATAGCCAGCAGAAGTCAAGTACATGAATCTGTGGCAATAATGAAGACAAATATCAAGTTTTTCATTATAGCTATTTCTTCTCTACACATAGCAAGAGTGTTTTCCAAAGGATACTGATTCAGTCTAAACTTGAAAACCATTTGGGAACTACGAAAGTTGAAAAACTTACCTTTCTTTTCTAACATAAAAATAAGCAGGAAGGAAAGGGTAAAGACTGAATTAATTCCGAAATATTACAAGGGTTTTGGGTTGGACCTGCCTCAAACAGTCCAATTTATCTTGGCAAAAACACATTTGTTACATTTACAGCAAAAAACAGTTAAACATTCCAAAGTGCACATGCTTATTTTGTTGGGAAAATTATACACATTTGTTTGATTAGCTTTGGTAAATATAATAACCGAGTCATCACTCAAGACTCAGACATGGCTGCAAAATTGATTCAATGAAATGTCAAAATAAATCACAGCTTAAAAATGCATGGTATGTAACTTTTAAAAATGAAAACCACATCTATCTCTGTCAGAGTTGTGAAGACTGTGTATTAAAATTATATCAAAAACGAATGCAGTTTTGAAGGAAAAATATTGATTTAATCGACTCTTCCTGACTAGTGATTCAAATCATGATTTGAATCAATTTGATTTTAATCGAGCCCACCCTATCCAAAAGTCATTTATACATGCCTCAGAGTGCAAGATGTTATTTTCAGCAGCCTATTTGTCTTCCTAGTTATAGGATGCTCAGCCTGATATGAAAAGAGTTGTGTTGCTCATGTCACATCATCAGGGCAGGGAGCAGAGGTGTCTACAAACTTACCTAGTTGCAGATAATCCCAGTCAGGCCAACCACACACCAACTACAAGTAATGAGACTGACCAACAGTCTCAAGGATGCCAGGACCTGAAATCAGGCAGAGTCCTGGGTCAGTCAGTGGACTGCAGATGCTCCCAGTAACAGGGAAAAGGAATGCTTCCTGACCTACAGATAACACACAACAAACAGGCACTTGGCCTCAGACAGGGTCAAGGCAGCCTCAGGATCCAGAATGCAGACAGAAAGCCCAAATCTCCACAAACAGTTCAAGTGTGACTCTTTTGTCTCTTGCAGAATTTTGAGATGCGGCAGGTCAGGAACAAGACTGGCCTCAATCACCAGGGGCTGTAATAGTCGGCAGGTCTCAGTCACAGATGGAGTCGAAAGCCAGAGATCAGGACAAGGCAGAGGCTTGGAGGAAACCCGTTTCCAGAACCAAAGGACTAGGAGGCTGACCTGAAGCTGAAAACATGAATTAGGTATTCAGGGCAATCATGCAAGGGCTGATCAGATGAACTAACTGTAACCTCTGCCTCTGCTGCCTGAAGGGTATTACTTACCTCGTAAAAAATTGTAAGTGTGTGGCATAAGTCTTGGCATATGGAAAGTGCCCAGTGTTAGTTGCTGATAATAATGATGATAATAAAAAGGAATAAATAATAATAATAAAGAAATCTACTACTACTACTAATAATAATAATAATAATGTAGCCTGCTAGAGTATCCAGTGGTCCAGTTTGCCCAGGATTGGAGGGCTTCCCAGGATATGGGGATATGCTATCACTAGAAAGAGCCAGGCAAACTGGAATGGTTGACAATTCTGTCCCTACCATGCACCCAGCCTGATAGACAGGGCATGGGTTGGGTCGGAACCTGCAGATGGCCTTAAGTGCCTTTAGCTGTGGGGATCAGAGGAGGGTGGAAGCAGGGAGCCAAGCACCACACCTTCTTGGAGGTAGAACTGAGTTTTTCTTATTTGAGGATCATGGTCTGGCTTTTCCCTTCAAGGCACCTGGCGAAAGGAATGTAGTGCATTGATAATCATTAATGAGCTGTCTGGTCTAATCATTTCCTCCCATTAGTTCCAGTTAATAAGAAAATAGAACAACGAGGGAGGGAGGAGGAGGAGGGTGAGGAAGCAGGTTCTGGCTGTGACTGGGTTCAGTGAGTTTCAGCTGATCTCAAAGGTCTCATCCTTCACCCAGTCTTAACCCCCACCCTATGTCCCACTGAGTGAGTCTGGCACAAAGCAAACACTCAACCTATATGCACAGTATCCAAAGAAGTTGAGCGGTGGGGTTGGGATTAGATCTGCTGCCTCCTTGGATGCGTGTCTGGAAAGGCGTAGGTGCCTGGCTAGGAATTACTGTGATGAAGCCATGGTTCAGTGGGCAGGCACTGCTGCCCTGTGCTAGGCAGCCCGAAGTCCAAGTCCTTCCATTCGTATCATCTGAGGCCAGGGCAGTTACACAACCTCGTATCTTTTCCTGCTCATGCTGCTACTGTGGAGTCTCAAACAGTGAAAGCAAGGAGAAGCTAGAGAAGTCCTAGTGAAAGGCTGGGTGACTGGGGAGCTGCCAGGGATCCCACAGTTTCCTCAGGGACTTAGGGGTGGATTTAGGAACATGGTATCTAGAGGTTGCTTGTATACAGCCCAGTAGGGGAGAAAGAGCGCTAGATTCACAGTCTGAACCTGGATGTTTATCTCAGCTCAGCCATTCCACAAATGCAGCCTCAGCTAACACACTGAACAAGCATTGGGATCGGCCACTGTGTGGGATACTTCCTCCAATTTTATCCTTTTATCCTCAACATGACACATTATTATCCCCCATTTTATTGATAAGGAAACAGTCTCAAAGAGGTGGAAACAGGGTAAGAGAGGTAAGCTGGTCAAGACAACATACGATATACATAGTTCGGTGTATTGGCTGAAGCTCAAAGAAGCAATGCTGGAATATTGAAGACATGGGTCAGGACAGGGACTAGGAACATGTACTTAACTAATGATGGCTGATTCAAGAAACAAAGAATCTTATGGCCAGAGGAAGAGCCTTCTTTGGACCAGGCAGCCAACACAGCATGTAAAGCCCTACATTGATGTGTCTAACTCCAGATGTTTATAAAGGACTTTAGTGCCCTGAGCTGATGGCTCAGCTTGCCTGGGCCATGGAGTGGTGCTATATTCTTGGAAACATTGCTAAGGGGAAGCATGGGTGCAAACATCTCAAACAAGACTAGAATAATGGCTCTCTTTGCTCCTGGTAGCTGAGCAGCCTAATGCAAGTCATTTAACTTCCCTGAACCTCAGTCTCTTCATCTAACCTGGCTCACCCATAGCTGGTGTGAAGATTAAAGATAATGTGTGTGGCCAGGCACAGTGGCTTCATTACTATAATCAACACTTTGGGAGGCCAAGGCAGGTAGATTGCCTGAGGCCAGGAATTCAAGACCAGCCTGGCCAACAAGATGAAACCCCCTCTCTTCTAAAGATACAAAACTTAGCCAGGCATGGTAGCATGCACCTGTAATCCCAGCTACTCAGGAGGTTGAGGCAGGAGAATTGCTTGAACCTGGGAGGCGGAGGCTGCAGTGAGTGCTGAGATTGTGCCATTGCATTCCAGCCAGGAAGACAAGGGCAAGACTCCATCTCAAAAAAGAAAAAAAAAAAAAAAGGAATATGTGTATGTGTGTGATACACTTTGCACTGCATAGGATACAGTGTAGTACTCCATTTAGGGAAACATCATTCAAGCACATTTGCTAAGCTGCCAGGTAAGCCAAACAAAAGCTATTTGACTCCCCCATTACTGGCATTTAACCATAACAGACTACTTTGTCTAGCTAGAAGTCTAACTCAAAATCTCCATACCCCACTCCCTCATCTTCCAGTCCTTCAGAAAGGTTGGCTGGGATTTCCTTGGCACATTTACTACCAGGGACATCAGGGCACCCCAGGGCTATCAGGACAATGAGAAGGGCCTCCAGAGAGAGGGAAGAATTGGTGCTAAAGCATGACCTTCAGGGCCACAAAAAGATGCCCCCAAGAATGGCTGCAGAAGAGTTCAACTCCAAGTCAATGACAACAAGGGAAGGTTAATCACAGGAAGGGCCATGGGGCAGGAGGCACATGGGGTAGGCAGGGAAGTCAGCTTCTGCTATACCCAGGCCTGGGCACTGATGTGCTTCATGCCATGGCACCTGGGAAAACTCAGTCCCAAACTGACTTCCACCACCTCTATCACCTGGTCCCCTTCCTGTGTATCTCCCTCCACCCTCAGAGGCTCATGAGAAGTGTCTTCATTTCCTTTTGGTGTACTGCTGGGACCCCTCAGCTCCTCTGTGCTTTCTTGAACCGATGCTCAGTTCTTTTCCACATGTGACACATGCTCTGCCACCACCAACTCCTGTATGAGTCCATTTTCATACTGCTATGAAGAAATACCAGACACTGGGTAATATAAAGAAAAAGGTTTAATGGACTCACAGTTCCACATGGCTGGGGAGGCCTCACTCAATCACAGCAGAAGGCAAAGGAGGAACAAAGACACGACTTAAATGGAGGCGGGCAAGAGAGCATGTGCAGGAAAACTGCCCTTGATCATACCATCAGATTTCACAAGACTTATTTCACTATCATGTGAACTGCATGGGAAAACCTGCCCCATGATTCAATTACCTCCCACCAGGTCCCTCCTATGACATGTGGGTATTATGGGAGCTACAATTCAAGATGAGATTTGGGTGGGGACAGAGCCAAACCATATCATTTTCCCACCCTGGCCATCAAGTCTTGCCCACATCCTAGGATCTCTGGACTTGAACCACACACTACTCTGGACTAAAACTTGGTTGTCAGGCACATAGAGTTGCTGGTACTTCAACTTGCTGCTACCCTCTAAGAAGTCACTGCCTTTAATTACAAAAGTCAGCACAGGCCCCCAGCTTTGAGATCACCCTGCTGAGCAGGTCCCTGCAGTGCCTGGTCTCAGCCATGCTCTTTATCACAAGGCTGTATAGCTTATAGCTCCCTGGGCCCCTGACCTTTTCCTTTCCCTCCCCCTCCAGGCATTTCTACTGCAGAAGAATGTGACCTTGAGCAAGGAACTTCATCCTTCTGGATCTCGGTTTTCGCAACCATAAAGATAGAAGTCATATGAATGATATGAGCAATTTTTCAACCTTTCAGTGTGGAAAAAAAAACTCATAAAAGAGTGTACTTTTACATACATTAACTAAGAAAATGCATGAAGATAAAGAGGCCCTGTGAACTTAGTAATATCTTCAAATAAATGTATATTTTATTACAACCCCATCATTTGAAAAGTAGTACACATATAAGTGAGATTTATTATTTAGTCCTCCTAGACCTGAGCAATGATTGGTGCACTATGGACTCCTGGACCCAGTGTAATAATTCCACCACTCCCCCATGGGTTCACAGCCTGCAGGTTAGTGAACAGCAGATCAGACAACCTCCAAGGGCCTTTCAAGGTCATCAATTCAACAAAATTTACCAAGCACCTGCTAGGATGGATACATTCTAATTAGGGAGACAGACAAAATCCAAGAGAACAAATTTTAAAGTAACCAATTAATTATTATAACTGATAAAAACCCAAGATGAGTCTAAAAATTGAGGCAGCATGGGGAATGTGGCCTTTTAGATAGAATGGTAGAAGACTTCTCTGGGCTAGTAATATTTGACTGTATGACCCAGAAGATGACAAGACATCAGCCATAAGAAAGGGATGGGTGGGGAGAGGAAGGCAAAAAGCATTCCAGGCAGAAGACACAACTTCACAAAGGCTCTGAGAAGGGTGCCAGCGTGGGCTGTTGAAGGATCTTTATGGCTGAGAATGAACACATAGAGGGGCAAATTATGAAGGGAAAAACAGCAATTCTGTCTGGAAGTATAAGTTTACGAGTATGCATGACATCTAAGTGGGAATGTTGACACAGCTGAATATAAGTGGAGGCTAAAATTCACAGATAACTGTGCTAGAAATATACATTTAGGAGTAAACGGAGAGAAGATATTCGAAATTCTGAAAAGTAGGGGTATCTATTGAGGTGAGGGCAGATGACAGGAGGGGAGGGGAGGGGAGGGAAGACCTGTAGACCAAGTCATTAGAAACACCACCACTGAGTTGAGGAGAGAAGGAAATGGACTGGGAGAAGCCAGAGAAGAAAGAAGAAAACCAGGACAGAGGAAAACCAGGACCTGGTGAAGCCATAAAATACAAAACAGAAAATAATTCAAGGAGGAGGGAGCAGCCAACTGTGTGGAATGCTACTGAGAGACAGAGAAGGTCAGATTTGGACGAAAACACAGCCATCGGATTTGGCAATACAGATGATGCCATGGTCCGAGTGTTTGTGTCCCCTCCAAATCCATATTTTGAAACCTAAACCCCAATGTGATGGCATTTGAAGGTACAGCCTCTGGGAGGTGATAAGGTCATGATGGTGGATCCCTTATGGATGGATTAGTGCCTGTATAAAAGAGAGTCCAGAGAGCTCCCTTTTCTGCAATGTGAGGACACAGCAGAAAGATAGCAGTTTATGAACCAGAGTGTGGACCTCCAACCAGATACGGAATCCACTGGCACTTTGATCTAGGACTTCCCAGGCTCTAGAACTGTGAGAAATACAGTTGCTGTTGTGGTTAATCAGCTACCCAGTCTATAGTGTGCTGTTACAGCAGCCCGAACAGACTCAGAGAAAAAGGAGGGCCATAGGTGTAATGATTGTGGCAGAAGCCACTGGAGTGGGATGAAAAGGGACTGAAAGGTAAGGAACATGATGAGGCATGATGTGTTAGTAACGCCTTCGAGAAGTCTGGCTATCAAGAGAAAGAGAAAAAAATGGGGAGAAGATGGAAGAACAGGGTAGAGTATTATTCAGCAAGTACTCTGTCTCCCTCAATTTCCATGGGACGTGTGTATGTCCCATCTCACTGACGTTAAGTTTGGCCAATGGGATGTGCAGACACACCCTGAGCAGGGGTTTGAAATGTGCTTGCTCGATTGGGCTTGGCATCTCATGGTCCTTCCTTTCTTTGTGAGAACATGTCTTGGGTGGTCTCTAGATGAAGGAGAATGAGTGATGTGTGGCACAGGCTTGGGATACAACCCACAACTTAGAGCCCAGCTTAGATCTGTGGAACTCTAGCCAACCCACAAATGTGTAAGCAAAAACATATGCTAGTTGTATGCCACTAAGATGCTGGGGATATTGGTTGTGTAGCATTATTGTGGATATAGCTGACTAATACAAGGGAAAATATGCAGTCAGGTGGGGTTATGTTTAGGATGGGTGATGCTGGAGTATGTGTGTATACTAGTGGGAATGACATACTGGGAAGAGGATTTTGATGCCCAGAATGGAAGAGATAGCTTTAGCAGAACAATGCCCACAAGAAGAGCAAGACGGGATAAGATCCTGAGGATGAGGGGAGGGGCTGGCTTTAGATAAGAGGAGGGTTGCATCCTCCACTGTAATAAGATGAGAAATAGCAGATGCAGATACAAGAAGGTTTAAAGGTTTGGTAAGGAAAGATGAGCAGCTTAGACTGGATGACTAATTTCTCAGTGAATGATGAAGCAAGACCATCTTTGGAGAATGTCTTTAGCTTGGGAAGGCAGTGTCTTGTTGCCTGCTGTTTTCCTTTCCTTAAATGCCTTTCCAATTTTCTCTGCAGATCTAAAGACTAAGCCCTTCCTTCTCTTTGAAACGCTAGCCTACCATGACCCTTCTTCTTCCTATAGCATTTACAATCTCAACCCAAGTGGGATCTGATTAGCAAGTCTCATTGTCTGAAGCAGGACTTAAGCATGCTTTTCCTTCTGCTGAACTTGAGCTTGATGAGACATTCGGATCATGTTGTTTTCTTCTTTTGAGTCCCCCACAATATCAATGACATAGTGATAGTCACGCTGAGGAGGCTTAATAATTACTTGTTAACTGGCTCAAAAAGAAAAGTATATGATTGTCACTGTTTTCTCTTATAGACTAGCTGACTTGGGTCAAAGTGAATCAGGCAAGACTAGCTGTTAAGGGGTTAGACAGCAGAACTATTGTTTTTGGAGACAGACACATTTTCTGGTTTGGGTTTATTTTTTTTTCTCACTTCTTATGCCAACTGAAGCTTGGTCCATTTTCTTTTCTTCACTTCTTCAAGAATTTTTTCATCAATCCTGCCTTGGAGATACTGACATCTTCTCTAAGAAAGCAGAGGGTTATTTTTTAGATGTTCTTTAATGCCATTGCTTAGAGGGCTTTCTGTTTTATTTTTAATGAAACAAAAAGTGCCAGATTTGACAGGTAACACTAGGGAGCCCATATTTCGTGAAAAGGATCCCAGAAATACCAAGTAGCTGGCGTGCTCGCTTCAAAGCTACTATGCAGACCTTGTTTATACCTGAAAGAGAGCAGAGGGAGCTTGTTCTCAAAGCTGACCCAGCCTCAGTCAGACTGGCTGAATGGACCTTAGAGTCTCAGTCTGACAGTTTCCAAAGGTTCTGTGTGCTACCTTCAACACTTATTGAAGTTACATGCAGAGGAAACAGAATTGGTCCAGAGAACTCTGTTGCCTGGCAACCGGACCACCATGGACAAACTTGTAAGGCAGGGGTGGGTGTCCACTCCTCCAACCCCTCAAGAGCTCTGATCCACCCTCCCAAGTTCCCATGATTTCCAGACACCAAAATTAACAGGCTAACCCACTTCTCCTCCACTGATAGAGCAAAGTGTCCCTCAAGAAGGTTCCCAGTTCATAGCCAGCTGTGAGGGCCCCCTCTTCCAACGGCCCCAGACCACCCTACTCTCACCTTCTAGCCAAGAACTGATGATGATACTAGGTACTTCCTTCACTGGACTTGGAGCTCCCTGGGACTGGGGCTGCATCTAATTCACCTGTATTTCCTTCTCTAGCCAGGCACACGTGGACGGCCAATGAATGGCTTGTTAGACTCTAACAGCACAGGTAGACAATGCATCCGACCCACCTGGAGAAAGCTCCAGCTCTGCTTGCAACTGCCTAAGCAGTCCCTTCAAAAAAAATTTTTTTTTTTTAACACTGAGTTTTGGTCTTGTTGCCCAGGCTGGAGTGCAATGGCATGGTCTCGGCTCACTGCAACCTCCACCTTCTGGGTTCAAGTGATTCTCCTGCTTCAGCCTCCTGAGAAGCTGGGATTACAGGCGCCCACCACCACGCACAGCTAATTTTTGTATTTTTAGTAGAGACAGGGTTTCTCCATGTTGGCCAGGCTGGTCTCGAACTCCTGACTGCAGATGATCTGCCCGCCTCTCCCTCCCAAAGTGCTAGGATTACAGGCGTGAGACACTGCACCCAGCTGGCAGTCCCTTCATCTTTAAGAGACTTTTTCCTCATCTGTGAAGAGAACATTAAAAATATCTACTTCCTGGCACTGGGAGAAGAGAAGTAAGTAATGCACATTTTATAAACTGGTCAGTGTTTCACAAAGTCAGTATTAATTCACATTTAAGTTTTAGAGACTGTATTAACTCCCTCAAAAATACTTTTACTTTTAAACAGACCCTCTGATGTATCCTTTTCCTCTTTTTTGAAGGTCAGTGCCTTCCTCTTTCAGCAGTGAAGGTATTTTAGGCATGAGTGAAAGAAACTGGGTTTGCTTTGACTGGGGTAGGTAATCAGAACCCTTAATGACAGAATATGGACCAGAAGTTAGCAAACTATGGCCATAGGCCCAAATCCTATCCACCACTCGTTTCTGCAGGACAGGTGAGTTAGAAGGGCTTTTGCATTTTTAAATGGTTGAAAAAAAATCAAAAGAATACTTTATAATACATAAAAATTATGTGAAATTTAAATTACAGTGTCTATAAATAAAGTTTTATTGGAACACAGCCATGCTCATTTGTTTAAGTATCATCTGTGGATGCTTTTTTGCCACACCAGGAGAGCTGAGGGTTTGTGACAGAGACCATATAGGCTGTAAAGCTAAAAATATTTACTAATTCAATTTTTAACAGAAAAGTTTGCCAACTCCTGATAGAGACCATCTCTTTACTTGACCCAAGGCCACTCTTGTCAAAGGATCTAGAATTAGTTAAGATTTTATTCTGGGAATTCCACTTTAGTCTATCCAGGCTGCAGTAATAAAATACTATAAACTAGGTAGCTTACAAATAACAAATTTATTTCTCACAGTTCTGGAACCTCTAGAGGAGACGACATGCCCCCTCTGAAACCTGGGAAGTCCTAGATCAAAGCACCAGCAGATTTGGTGTGTGGTGAGGGTCCACTCTCTGGTTCATAGACAGCCATTTTCTCACTGTTGCTTCACAGGTTAGAAAGGAACCCTCTGGGATCTTGTGATGGTTAATACTGAGTGTCAACTTGATTGGATTGAAGGATGCAAAGTATTGTTCCTAGGTGTGTCTGTGAGGGCGTTGCCAAGGAGATTAACGTTTGAGTCAGTGGACTGGGAGAGGCAGACCCACTCTCAGTGTGGGTGGGCACCATCCAATCAGCTGCCAGTGTGGCTATAGAATCAACCAGGCAGAAGAAAGTGGAAGAAGCTGACTTGCTGAGTCTTCTGGCCTTCATATCTCTGCTGTGCTGGCTTCCTGCCCTCAAACATGAAGAGCTGCCCTAAGTTCTTCAGCTTTTGGAGTCCTGGACTTATACCAGTGGTTTGCCTGTAGCTCTTAGGCCTTCAGCCATAGACTGAAGGCTGCATTGTTGGCTTTTCTACTTTTGAGGTTTTGAGACTCAGACTGGCTTCCTTGCTTGCTCATCCGCTTGCAGACGGCCTATTGTGGAACTTCACTTTGTTATCATGTGAGTCAATTTTCCTTGATAAATTCCCTTTCATATACACATATGTCCTATTAGTTCTGTTCCTTTAGAGAACCCTGACTAATACAGATCTCTTTTATAAAGGCACTAACCTATTCATGAGGGTTCCATCCTCATGACTCATCACTTACCAGAGGCCCTAACTCCTAAATTGCCACAGTTGGGGTTAATTTCAGTATAATAATTTTGTGGAGACACAAACATTCAATCTACAGCAGAGATATAGAGACAAAACAGATCATATTCAGGAGAACAACCAGGAACATGCTGGGACTCAGACATGTGTCATGGGAAGAATGGGTTAATAATTTCAGGCTGCCTTCAATTATCCAAAGAGCTGTCATGATGAAAGGAGATAAGGCTCCTTCTCTATAGCTTCAAAAAGTAGGCCTGGGAATGGAGACCCATTTCAGTCAATATAAGGAAGCATCCTCAGCTGTCTGAGCTGTCACAGGGGATGAGTTCCCTGTCATTACATGTAACAAATGTACAATGTAGTGAATATAGAATTCAGTGATCAATGACAAGATGACCATTGGGTCGGTGATATGGGTACCTTTTAGTAGGTTGGTGCAAAAGTAATTGTGGTTTGGCCCATTACTTTTAATGACAAAAATTGCAATTACTTTTGGACCAACCTAATAGATTTCTCATTTCACAAAGACCTCCTTAACTACACAAGGAAAATCCTCAAGGGTAGGTTCCTGGATGCCATGTGTGTACAATATCATTCTAACACAGTTTACTGAACCAGAAGTGGGTCCTGTCTGAGACTGGTTCCTTCAGGGTTCTTTACCTAAGAACTTGAGAGCAGATCAGGGTGAGAATGAGGGAGAGGACAGGGTGCTCCATGTATGGTTGAAAGTGTAACATCTCTGCCCACCATGTGGGCTCTGGAGCAGGGAAGTCTGGTTTGCTAGGAAAGAAGCACAAAGCAAATTTATGGAGAGAAGGAGGGGGATGGGATGAAGAAAGAGTTCATCCTGGTCTCCCAATAGCCTTGTAGTCCCTGGCTCCAACCTCTTCATGAGGCCTGGTTTTCCATGATCACACTTCTGTGTTACTACAGAATAGTCTCAGTTTGTAGAAGCTAGCTTGAGACAGATTCTCTTATAGCTCAAACAACCTGAAGTAATGTCATTATGGAGGAATGAGATTCAGGTCTTGACAATCTGACCAGTGTCCTCAGTCTCTTCCAGCCTTGGGAATCTAAGATTCTATTAGCGATCTACAGGAGATGCCACATCCCCTCGAGAAGCAGTGTCTGGGGAGCCTGGGACTGCACAGCAACAGCACAGACCACAGGCATGGCATGTCAACCTGCACACATCGCACTTGCTTCTCTCCTCTTTAGGAAGATAACGTGAATCTATCATGCCACGCTGTTGTGAAGAATAATGAATAGCACCGTTAACAAATGACAAGTGCTACATTTCTTATTATTATCTATCATGTATACATCACTTTATTTCTGTAGCATCCAGCAGGTATTGAATGCGAATGGACTGAAAGCACTTTTGCAGACTTGCAGTCTCCTATAAAGAAAAACATTTGTGAGCATGGAACAGTAGAGCTGCCAGGTTCTTCTGAGTCCTACACTTGGAAGTATCCCAAGTATCACAAGCATGACCTGAGAAGCCCTTCTCAATTATGCTGATTCACAGGAAAGCAATTAAATCCAGGTGATTCACATTCATTTTAGTGCAATAAGATCTACCCTACCTCCAAGCTTTGACCTGGCACCAGTTGGAGGCCATAACTGTTTGTATGATCAGAGAACCACAGAAAACAGACATGGCCAATATGTGGCCAGAAGCTCTTGATCACTCTTTTTGCTCAGCAACAGGATGGCCTTGGGTCTCCTTTGATCCAGTTTATTACGCATGCCAGACTTCACCATTCATCAAGTGTCTCCCAGCTTCTTCTCTACTCTCCCTATTTTCCACATGGAGAATGGAAACACTTTATTAAGTAATTTTCCCAAAGAACATGAGGCTGGTCTTGAGATTAGAAGGCCTAGGCTGTTTCTGGCCCATACAGACACTCACTGTAAGGAGAATGCCAGATGAGGGGCAGGGAATAGAGTAGGAGAAACTGAGCTCTGGACCCACTGCTGCCCCAATGATATTGGGATCCAGGTGGGCCATCTCCCTTCCCTGGCCACATAACTCCTCTATCCAATGAGCAGATTTGAACAGGGGCCAGGTCACAGCCACAAGACAGGAATATCAAGATTAAAATCAGGAAGAGGCTAGGAGTTGACACCCAAGAATAACCACAAAAATGTCAAGTCTGGAGTGGAGTCAATAAACATATTCTAGCCGAGCACTAAGAGTGCCAATGATGAGCTGAGTTAAAGAGGTATCAGAATCAGGGTCAAGTCATGAAGCAACAGTGGAAGTGGAAAAAGTAAAAAAGGTGGCAACAATCCAGAGAAGACAACACAGAGGTGAATTAATCTTGATAGAGATTTGTTGTTGGATATCTCAACATCACTAACACAAAGACAACATGGGGTGACCAGCAGGATCCCACCCAGCTCTCACAGTCTACGAATTTCAACCTTTCTCCAGTTGTGTTAGCAAATGTGCATCAGCCCTGACAAAGGAGCAATTGCAAGCCAAGTGTCTGACATAGTGTAAGTTCTGTATTAAGCCACTTCTTTCCCACTTAGTAAAAATTGGACACAGAAGAAATCATCCCAGAAAGGGGCATATGCTAGCCTCCATCTCCATTTAATAAAAACGATCCCTGTCTTGACTTTCTACTTTTTACTTGCCCCTAAGATATTCTTGGGTCCTAAAAAAAAGTCACTTCCTACTCATCAGGACACCAGATCACTGAAAAAGGATATACTGTATTCAACAAATCAATTCCTTTCCCTAGAAAAACTTCTAAAGTAACTATTAGGCATATGACAAGAAAAGTCTCTCTACCTTTTTGTGCCTAGTTTTCTCATTTGTAAAATCTGAGAAATGGTATCTATATTAGTTTTCTATCACTACTATAGCAAATCACCCCAAACTCAATAGCTTAAAGCAAGACAAATTTATCATCCTACCTAGATTAGAAGTCCAATATGGGTCTCCCTGAGCTAAAATCAAGGTGTCAGCAGGGGTGCATTCCTTCTAGAGGCTCTTAGAAGAGATTCTGTTTCCTTCTCTTTTCCAGCTTCTAGGTTTGACCACATTCCTTGGCTCACGGCCTTTTTCCTTCATCTCCATCTTCAAAGCCAGCAACAATGGGTCGAGTCATTCTAACATGGAATCACTGACTTCCTCTTCTGCCTCCTTCTTCCACTTTTAAGGATGCTTGTGATTACATCAGACTCACCTGGGTAGTCCAGGATACTCTCCTTATTTTAAGGTAAGCTAACTATTAACTTAATTCCACCTGAAACCTTACCGTCCTCTTGTGGTATAACCTAACATATTCAGTTTCTGGGACTTAGGATGTGTACAACTTTAGAAGGACATTAGTCTACCTATTACAGTAAATGTCTTTTCACAGTGGCTAGGAAAAATTTTCCTCTACCAGCTAAGCATATGGCCCTGGCTAAGTCTCTTATGACTTCATTTTCCTCCTATGAAGTTGAGGGCTTTAATCTAAGGCAGTCTTTAAGATGTATAACTTTAGGAGGATAAAACAGACTCATTAAAAGATTAGCTTCTGCCTTGTGCATTACAATCTTCAAAGCACTTGTCCATGCCTTGTCTTATTTGATGCCTGCACCAATCCTGAGAAATATATAGGAAAGATGCTGCCATTATCTTCACTTTCTAGAAGTATAACCTGACAATAAGAAGGTAAAATCATGTGTTCACAATCACACAATTAAAATATGACAGTTCTGGTTTAATATTGGAGTCTTCTGATAAAACATGCCCTACATGAAAACCTTTTCTGAATACCTTGGAAATGTACATATGGGGAAGATGGTAACCACCAATACACTACTACTAGCACTACCACCACCATCCAGGCATATCACAACTCCTCTAAGTGAAGAGGCACAGCAATGGCAGATGCTGATCCCTGAAGATAACCCATTTAACTTTGGATTCTCATCCTCTAATTGTGTCCCATTAAAAGTGCCTTCCTACAACCGTATTCCTCCTTCCTTGCTTTGAGACTGCACATCATCAGCATAGTCCTCGTTCTAAATAAAGGAAAAATAGTCATGATCCTCTAGCTGGGGAGAGGGAGAGGGTCTCTGTACAGTGGCAGGTGGTCTCAAGGCACTCCTGCTTGTGTGAGATAGGGTAACTAGATATAGTGATGAAAGCTTCTTCCCATCATCCTAAGTTCAATAGAAGGGGAAATATAAATGGTGAAGACATTTTCTAGGAAACAAGGAAGGAGAAAAGAGCTAAAGATTACCTGAAAGTCTTTAAGACACAGTGGACATTTGTTATCTTTTGGCTCCTGGCATCTCACTACATCTCAATGCCTTTTGGGGAATAATCCCTCTCCCCACCCTCAGACTATGTGCTTGCTCCATCCTCCACTCTCCACTCCAAGGTCAGAGAATTAACTCTTTCCACAAGTATTTATTGAGCACCTAGTTGTGTGCTAGGCACAGGAGATATAAAGGCAAGGCAGACAAGGCTCCTGCAGTCATGGAGCTACCAAATAAACAAATGGGCAAAAAAAAATAATTTTTGAACGAAATACTTTTGAGAGCATTGTGGCCTGTAAGAAAATAAAATAGGGTTTTTGCTGCAGAGAAGGACCAGTGATATTATTATCTAGACTTTTCAGTTATGTTCACTAATTCTGCTCTTGTTTAAGCCTGTTTGGGTCAGACTTCCTGTTGTTCACACCCAACAGGCTTCCTGTATTGGCTTCCTAACACAGGTGTCCTTTACTCCACTGATGCTGAAACTCCCTGTCCTGTTTGTAGAGCAAGACTGTACTGTCTGGCCAAGACTTTTGTGTCATGGGAAATGGACAGATGGGAGAGAACCCAGAACTGGCACTCAGAATTTCAGCTTCTAGTTTAAGCTCAGCACTAACTAGCTGAGTACCCTCTACCCAGGCTGGAGCATTTACTAACTGCTGAAATGGGGACATTTCCCCAGTTAAACTCCATGATCTGTTCCACCTCCACCATTTTGTGCCCTATGCTCTATGTGATCAGAGCTTCTCAGACTTACATTATAATTGGGAACTGTAGTCACAAGCTGGCCTCAATCACATTCTACGTCTCTATTAAAAAGCTGCAAAACAAGCATTTAACAGTTGATCCAGATCCATACATATTATCAGGGGAGATCCAAACTGCATACTCAGGAAACGCACTGCATTCTGCAAACAAACACTCCAGTGCTAATAAAGGTTAGTGATTCAAGATGATGCCGATTTTACCTGCAAAACTCACTGTGGGCTCTAAGGAGTTCTACCTCTATTCTTCATGGCTTATTAGGGAGGAAAGCCTTCGGACAATTTCATTTGGTTGGAATAGAAGCATTTATATACTTTTCTGTAGGTGGAGGACAAGGGGATGTGCATCATCTTCTGACATGACTATCTCGGTGGCTATGTCAGAATCCTATTAATATAATAATCCCTTTAAACCACCTGGCCATGAATGTACCTATGCAACAACCTCGCATGATCTGCACATGTACCCCAGAATCTAAAATACAGTTAAAAAAAATACATTCATGTGATTCAAAATAAAAAACGCATACAATGAAACATTTCCCTTCTATCCTTGCCTATCCCCAGTTCACGTTACAACCCTTAAGGGAACTCATTGTTAGTTTGTTGTAGTATCTTTCCAGAATTTCTTATGCATATAGATGTAATTATAAATGTGGTTGACCCTTGAGCAATGTGGAGGTTAGGGGCATCAAACCCCTGCCCGGTTGAAAATCTGCACATAACTTTTGACTTCCCCAGAATTTAACTACTGATAGCCTATTGTTCACCAGAAGCCTTATCAATAACATAAACAGTGATTAACACATATTTTGTAATCATTGTATGTTTTATATGTTATATGTATTATATACTGTATCCTTACAATTAGTAAGCTAAAGAAGAGAAAATGCTACTAAGAAAATCATAAGGAAGATAAAATATATTTACAATTCAGTAAGTGGAAGAGCATCATCATCAAGTTCTTCATCCTCATCATCACATAGAGTAGGCTGAGGAGAAGGAGGAAGAGGAAGGGTTGGTCTTGCTGTCTCAGGGGTGGCAGAGGCAGAAGAAAATCTGTATGTAAGTGAATCTGCATAGTTCAAACCCATATTGTTCAAGGGTCAGATGATGTTCAAGGTTCAAAGATGTTAAGTACATCTTTTAGCAAATGTAGGGCTATTCATATTTCTTTTTCTGTGCATTGCCTGTTTATATCCTTTGCATATTGTTTTCTATTAGATTGAAATTCATTTTTTATTGACCCTTTGGAACTCTTTATTTAAGTTGATTAGGCCTTTGTCATGTGTCTTTTCAGTTTACTTAGGTAGCTTCTTTTTGCTACTTAGATGATTCTTTCCTCCAATTTTTATCTAGTCAGATCTATCAGATTTTTATTTCATGGTTTCAAGGTTTAAGTCTTGGTTAGAGAGGCAACCTGTGTGTTTTCTTCTTGTACTTTTATAGTCTTGCTTTTACCTTTAAATTTCATTTTCATTTTGAATCTTATGTTGCTGTATACATGGTGTGAGGTATGGATCCAATTTTATTTTCCCCCACAGGGCTATCAGATATCCCAGTTGAACATATTTAATCTTTTCTCCATGACTTAAGATGCTACCTTTATCAAATTCTAAATGATCACATGCATTTGGGTCTATTTCTGGACTAACCACTTGGTTCCTTTTAACTATGTGTGCATGTCTCTGTAGCACACAGTTTCAATAAATGACACACTATAATAAATTTAATATCTAGTAGGGCCAGTCCCCCCGTATGGGATTTTTTCAGAATTTTTCTCACTAGTTTTATTTACCTTTTTATTTGACTTCTAAAACAAACTTAACTAGTTTTAAAAAATGATCTACTGCTACTTTTAGATTGTACTGATTTATAAATTAAATAGAACAATGTCTATTGTTTTTCTATACATGAGCAATCTTTACATTTACTTCAGGATTCTTTTATATCCTTCAGTAGTGTTTTCAAATTTTCATATAGATCCTGGATATTTTTTGTTCAGATTTATTATTAGCTCTTTTACATTTCTTGTTGTTATTGTAAGTGGTGGCTCTTCCCCTGACAATATATGGTAAATAGTCACTTAACATCATTGATAGGTTCTTGGAAACTGTGACTTTAAGCAAAATGATGTGCAATAGGTCCTTGAATAACATTTCTTTCAACATATTTTTGTTATAACTTTGATGAGAAAAAAAAAACTGGTTTTGTTAATTGTCATTTTGCTTAAAGTTGCAGTTTCTAAGAACCTATCCTCAATGTTGAAGACTTTCTATATTCTGGTTGTTTGTAAATATGAAGGGTATTAATTTCTGTTTGCTAATTATTGCACATTGGTAGTTTATGGAATTATTTTATTGTTTGAAACAGTTTTTCAGTAAATTATCTTTTGTTTTCCAGCCACACAATCAGAGCATCTTCATATAGCAACCATTTCCTCCTCATCATCTCACTTTTTTATTGTTTTTGCTTATCTAATTGCATTGGTAGTATCACCAGTGCAATCATGAATAATAGTACTAATAGCATAGATCCTTGTTCTTTAATGAGAATTCCTTTAGTGTTTCCTCAGTAAGCATAATACTGGCTTATAGCCTGCGATGGATGTGTTTTAGCATGTTAAAAAAAAAAAGTACCTTAACTATACAGATGCTCCTAGACTTATAGTAGAGTTACATTCTGATAAACTCATCATAAGTTGAAAATATTGTAAGTCAAAAGCGCATTTAATACACTTAACCTCCTGGACATCATAACTTAGCCAGGCCTACCTTAAGTGTGCTCAGAACACTTACATTAGCCTATAACAAGGGAAAATCATCTAACACAAAGCCTATCTTATAATGGAGTGTTAAATATCTCTGATAATTTATCCGTTACTATACTGACAGTGAAACACAGTGTGGTTGCATGGGTACTTGAAATATGGTTTCTACTGAATGCATATTTTTTTCACCATAATAAAGTCAAAAGATTGTATCAAGCATCATGAGTCAGGGACCACCAGTATAACCTTAGCCAGTCAAGTTTTCTTGGGTGTACTTTTTAATTTAGAAATGACCATTGAAATTTCTCAAAGGCCTTTTCAACATCTATGAAGATAATATCTTTTTTCTTCTAATGTTAACTAATATAGAACCATATATGCATTCCAAGAATAAAATTCTTGATTATAATGGATTAATCTTCAAATGTACTGCTGCAATTATTTTACTACTTTTTAAATCATCTTTGAATTGATATTCATAAGTGGGATTAGTCTTTGGATTTCTATGTGCGCCTACTTTGTCAGGTTTTGGTAAAAGTTATGCTCGTTTCTCTTCTTTTTCTATGCTCTAAAACATACTAAAATTTCTGTTTCTTGGAAGTTTGCTAGGATTTTCCCTATAAAATCATCTGGACTAGTGCATATTTGTTTGAAGAGCATATACCTGTTTACATTTTTTTTTAATTTCTGCCTTAGAAATTTTGGATTCTCTTCTGGGATTATTTGGGTAATTTTTATTTTCTTGAAAACTAATCCACTTTTCAAATCTATTTGCATAGAACTGAACAAAGTAGTCTCATGTTCCTTTAGTTACCTGCTTATGTCACTGCTTCCCACATATCATTCCTTATTTTATGCATCTGCACTTGCTCCCACATTTTCTTGATTGGGTTAATTAGTAGTTTATTTTATTGTTGGATTTTTCCCCCATGATGTGGTTTGGCTGTGTCCCCACCCAAAGTACATCTTGAATTGTATGTTTCCATAATCCCCATACATTGTGGGAGGGACCAGGTGGAGATAATTGAGTCATGAGGGTGGTTGCCCCCAAGCTGCTGTTCTTGTGACAGTGAGTTAGTTCTCATGAGATCTGATGGTTTCCTAAGGAGCTTCCGCTTTCACTGGGCACTCACACCTCTCCTTGCTGCTGTCATGTGAAGAAGGATGTGTTTGTTTCCCTTTCCATCAAGATTGTAAGTTTCCTGAGGCCTTCTCAGCCATGCTGAACTGTCAATTAAACCCCTTTCCTTTATAAATTAAACCCCTTTCCTTTATAAATTAAACCCCTTTCCTTTATAAATTAGTCTTGAGTATGTCTTTATTGGCAGCAAGAAAATTGACTTACAACCCAAAACTAGCTTTGAAATTTATTTTAAACCCCTTTCCTTTATAAATTAGTCTTGAGTATGTCTTTATTGGCAGCAAGAAAATTGACTTACAACCCAAAACTAGCTTTGAAATTTATTTTAACTGCTTTGTTTTCTAACTGATTAATTTCTACTTTTATCTATTTCTTCCTCTGCTTTCCTTCTGCAATATTCCATTTTATTCTGTTATAGCTCCTTAACTTAGGTGATTAATTCATGTTTTATCATTCTTTTGTGTAAATATTTAAGGCCATCAGTTTTCCTCTGAGTACTGCTTTAGCTATATAACATCTGTTCTGTTGTTTAGTGTTTTCATTGTTTTCCAGAAAATCTGCAATTTGTTTTTCTTTTCCTCTTTCACCCATGCATTGAGTTTTTTTGTTTTGTTTTGATTTTCCTTTCAGTTAAATAGCCTTCTGCTTTCCTAATTTGGTATTAATTTCTAGTTTAATTGCACTGTAATCAGAGAATATTGCCTGTCTTTTTTCTACCTTTTGGGATTTATTGAGGTTATCTATGTTGCCTAATAGGTGGTCAATATTTGTGAATGTTTCATAGACCCTTGAAAGATATATTTTCTTCATTTAATCTATAGGGTTTGCTATTTATCAACCAGATCTACTTTATTACTTATGTTAATTAGAGCTTTCATATTGATTTTTATTCTTTGTCCAGTTATCTGGAGACTGAGACATGTAAATTAAAGTGATGTGTTACCAGCGTGCTTTTGTCTATTTCTCCTTGCATCTCCTAAAATGTCTGTGTTTTCAATACTGCTGTTAAGTTTTTTTCATTGTGAGATATACCTTTTATCATCATATAGTTGCTTTATCTTATTTAATGTATTTTAATCTGAATTCCACTTTGTCTAATGCGAGTTCATAACTACTACTTTTTATATCTCTATTTTAAATTAACCTTTTAAAGCATTTGCCTGGTGTTCCTTTACTCATCCTTTTATTTTCAACCTTCCTATATCACCTTCCTTTAGTGGCATCTCTACAAACAACTTAGAATTGGGTTGTGACTTGTGATCCTTTTTGAAACTCTTCTTAAAAGGTAAGTTAAATTCATTTATATTTAGTGATATGACAAATAGGCTTATTCCTAGCTCTCATTTTATATTATGTCTTCTGGGTTTCTTGGCATTATTTTTCGTCTTTCTGTGATTGTTCTTCCTGTGTGATTCTTCTGGGAAGGTTTGTGTTTTTATTCTAGTGGTAACATTCATAACTACAACATTATATAATAATCTATGTCTTTAGACAAGATTTACTATGTATTACAAGCAAAGATAAATTTGGTTTATTCCCTTTTACTGTTGTTTCCACAGAAGTATAGCAAAGGCATGATTGGGGTGGAGAAAGAAAGAGACATACATCCTGACAGCCAGTTGTGAAAGTGCACAGAGATGTTAATGCAATGGCAGCTGTGCATAGAGAAGAAAAAAAAAAACATATTACATAGCCCCTCGGCACCATTTGCTCCAGCAATGCTGCTGTTTCCCTTCCAACACCTGATTTTAGTCAATAATATCCTCTTTCTGTACCATTTATTAAGTATAATTATGCTTATATTACTTCATTTGTCAGCTCTCAATTATATCCTTTGACTCCTTGTTATTATAGAATGAGGCAATCAGAGAATTTCCTTTTCCCCCCTTTGCCTTTCAATATTTGTTGGTTGTGTCATTTCTACATTACCAGGGCACAGAACACTTGTTTTCTCTTCTGTTCTTCTAATCCTCATATTTGTCTTACTTTTAGTTTTAGTTTGGTTTTACAGTTAAAAATATTCAGTGCTCAACCTCCATCTTCACTTTGTTGGCTGAAGTTCACCCTTTACTAGTTTGTTCAAGAAGGGCTCATGGGAACAATATTTCCTGAGTTATTACATGTCCAAAAATTGTCTTTATACTTAAAAGATGGCTAGGATGGATATAAATCATTGGCTCACATTTTCTTTCTTTCTTTGCTTATCTTGTAGATGTTATTTTGCTGTCTTCTGGGCATTTGGAAGTTGCTGCAGAAAAAAACTGGGACCAACTTGATATTTTTCTCCTCATAGGTGACTTAATCTCTTTGCCTGGATTCCCAATGGAGTCTTTCCTTCTGTCTTTCTTTTTTATTTATTGTTAACTTCACCATTCTTTATTAATTTTGAAGTCATTTCAAACCTAAAGAAAAGTTGTAAGAACAGTAGAACAGTACAAATTCTTACACCTCCTCCACACAAATCCTCTAGTTGGTGACATTTTATATTTTGCTATATTTTCCCCATTTTTGCAGAGATAGAAGAAAGAAACAGATATAGATTTTTTTTTCCCATGCTTCCGTCATCTCTAAGTACTCCAGTGAATGCCTCCCAAAGACAAGGACATTTCTCCTATATAATCACCATACAGCACTCCTTGTCAAAAAGTCAACAATGATACAGCACAGACCCAGTCCACGGACACTATGCAAATTTCCCAAATGTCCCAACAATGTCTCTTTTTCACTTCCCTGTCCAGGATCCTATCTACCAACTCATGTTGCATTTAGTTGTCATGCCTCATCGGTCTCATCCAATTTGGAGGAAATCCTCAGTCTTTCTCTGTTTCTCATATCTTTGAAAGTCTGAAAGAGTACAGGCCTTTCCTTCTATAGAGCCTGTGTCCATCCGATGTTTCCTCACAACTAAATACGAGCTATGTATTCTTGGCACGATGGAAGTGATGCTGTGTTCTTCTCAGCTCATCACATCCAGGGGCAAACTAGCCCAACCCATCCCACCACTAGTGATGTTAACCTTGATCATCTTGTTAAGTTGGTGCTTGCCAAATTTTTCCACTGAAATTTTCACCATGTTTCCATGTTATTTCATTACACTTTTGTAGGAAGCTTTACTAATATTGTGCCAATATGCTATTTGTTATGAAACCTTCACCCACAAGATAGCATCCATCAGCAACTAACAATATCTACCAATTACCATAGTGATGGTAGCCAAGTGGTGAATATGTACCTCCATCATTCTCTCTACATTTATCAGTTGTCATTCTACTGTAAAAAAGAGTCTCTTCTCCTGCACTTACTTACTTGTTATGTATCTATTCATTTACTTATTTATAAGAGTATGGATTTACAGATTCCTATTTTATTCAATAGGTTGTAATCTAATACTCTTATTATTTGATATTTACTTTGATGCTCATATTGTTCTCAATTGGTCAGCAAAAAGTCCTTCAAGCTGGTTCCTGTGTCCTTTTGACACATCCCCATCTTTTCTGGAGCATCTCCTGACTTTCTGGCATGACAAGATCTTTCAGGTTCATTTTATATTTTTTCTAACCTATCCCATAAGTCAGCCATTTCTCTGAGGCCCCCTGGTAACTTTTAGTGTAGGACACAATTTAGAAACCAATATCTCTGTAATCCCAGCACTTTGGGAGGCCGAGGTGGGCAGATCATTTGAGGTCAGGAGTTCGAGACCAGCCTGGCCGATATGGCAAAACCCTGTCTCTACTAAAAATACAAAAATTATCCAGGTGTGGTGCCCTATGCCTGTAATCCCACCTACTCAGGAGGCTGAGGCAAAAAAAATTGCTTGAACCTGGGAGGCAGAGGTTGCAGTGAGCCAAGATCGTGCCACTGCACTCCAACCTGAGTGACAGAGCAAGACCTTGTCTCAAAAAAAAGAAACCAAGATGCATTTGTTTGCTATTGGAGTTCCACTGCTTCCAGACGAAGAAGAAGAAGAAGAAAAAAATACACACATACACACACACACTCTCTGATACTTCAAATTCCAATCCAGCATGCTAGGTTCTTTCTAGCCTTCCTTCTTTCCATGTTTAGAAATCCCTTTCAAACACTAAAAAACACAGTTCCTATTATCCTCTTTATATGTATTTACTTGCTCACTAAATTATTCTTTCCCTTAACCAACCTTCCAATCATTCTAGCCATGCCCCTGCCCGCCACCTCCACACCCACTTTTCTACACTGCTTCCATAAAAGAAAAGGGAGGGAAGGGGAGGGGAGGGGTTATTCCCTATCCTTTGTGTCTAAAACTTCCCAAGGCTGTAATCTTGGTATGAACTGCTCTGGGTAATTTCACCCAATACCCAGGTTTGTGCTCTTTCAACGTTTAGAATTAAGTCTTCTTTTATATCACGAAAACCTTCCTAATATTTTAAATATTTGTGCCATTGTTTGTGTTTTCTGTGTCTATTTTTTATATGTCTATTATTTTTTGTTTCCTTTCAAGAACTAAAATTATGCTTTGGTTGGCTCTCCACTGCCTGTCTTCCATATGAATCATTTTCTCTCTAACATTTATTAATGCTTCCCTTATTTCAGTTGCATTTATTCACCTTTCATCTATGTTCCACACTGCATTTTCCACGTGTCTATTTTCCCTTGAGATTCTTCCAACTTCATTTTCATTTCTGAGACAAATCTGCCTTTTTTCTTTTATTTCCTCCTTGAGTTCTGCCAGCTCACATTTCGCCACCTCTTACCATCTTGTCATCCTTTCCCAAACACTTATCTCTGCTTGGTGGGTCTTTCTTCACAGAAATGATTGCTTCATCGAGTTATTTAAATTCACTGTGAAATACTTGATCATAATTTTTATCTGCTCCCTAAAATTATCTTCCTGGGAATGTTCTTTATTTGGGGGTAATTTTAGTGGCTCTTGTTGACATTTTTCCCTCTAATATCATTGCTTCTCATCTACCAATGATCCTAATTCTTTTTTATTACTTACTGTTGTATGAGATAGGCTTTCTTGGGCCATTTCTTTGCAGGAAGTTCTGAGGATGGAAGGAGGGCCCAGGGTAGACTTTCCTTACTAAAGTGAGCTTTCTTTGCGGGGAAGAGCTAATTACTAGAAAGAGGCACATGCAGACTTCTAGGCTGCTGAAAAGATTCTGTACCTTGATCTGCCATGGTGGTTACATAAAAGCTTATCAAACTGAAAAATATTTGTGTGCTTTCCTGTATGTGTGTTATATCATTTGTTAAGGAAGGAAAGAAGGAAGGCTCTTTGTCTGCTGCCAAAAACATTATTTCTTGTAGATAGGTGTCTTCTGGATGATCCTTTGTATGCATACACCTCCTCTGCTTCTCTGAATCAAAGCAGGCCCAGGAGGTACCTTTCTTCAGTTCTGTTCACCCTAGTCCTTATTCGCATTGATTACAAATAAGAGACGTTGCTGTGGCTTTTCAGGATGCCCCTCATATCCAGGCTGTGTATTTTTCTAGCACTTTTTGCCACCTGCTGTTCCTGAGACCATCAGCTACTCTCCTAAACCTCCTCACTTCTCCCTCATGGCCACTCCCACACCCTGCTGCTCTGGACAGCCCTTGCACACATTGCAGATTCCACAGATTGTATCTATCCTCTAATTCCACTTAAAATGGCATTTTGGAGTTTTCTATTGTTCTCCTTGCTGTTGTATCTAGCAACAAGGATACTATAATGGTATCCAGGAGGAATAGCAGAAGAAGTTGTCTTGTACAAGCAGCCACATTATACTGGAAGTCGTATTTGCCTATTCCCCTGATTCACCACTACATCTCAAACGAGTTACCTCTTGAGTCTCAGTCTCTCCATTAGCAGAATGGGCAAGGGAAAAAAATGCTGTCCTTCTCATTTGCTCCTTCAGAAGATTATCAAAGAATAATAGGGAAGGCACAGACATGAGACCAGGTTTCTTTGCGGTTAGGGTTTCCCAAACTTAAAGCAACATGGTGCTTTCCATGGTCCTGATCATTTCACCTCAGTCATGTTTCTCCTTCGACTTTCCCCTAAAGCTTGAGGACTGCTCTCCCATAGACCATCAGCAAAAAAAAAAAAAAAAACAGCTAATTCTTTAGAACTAGGATCTCACCCCACACCTCAGACTCTCACCACCTCCCAACAACCCACACACTCACGCTGAAACACACAGCAGATTCTTCAAAATACCAATTAGCTAGCTCTCCTGTCTCATATCTCTGGCTGGCTGCAAAAGTAGCAGTAGGAACATGCCACTACTTGGCACCATCTGCCTGGCTGTAAGCAAACATAGGCTCCCCAGCCAGGTGGTGTGATTCAGGAAATACCAAGGCCAGACTCCTGCCTCTAACCCCACATGAACTCTGAAATTTCAGGCTACAGATGGACAATATCAAATCACCAGAGCCCCAGGACTCCACCATCACTACATCAGTCACAAATATTTCCCTTACTAATAGAAGTGGCAGATGGAACATAAATTCTTCAAAAGCAATTTGCTTGCCAAGGACTAAGGAACGTATGAATGAAGTGTGAACAGTAAGTTTTTTCCAAGTTAGGGAGGCTGGACACGTCACCCGCTCAGCTATACAGGCAGGCTCTAGAAGACCTAACCCAGTTTAGTTTTCTAACAGGCCAAAAACATCTCTAGCTGACTTAAAGGCAAAACACAAGGGTTTGTTCTCTCTTCCCTAGGCTACTCCTTCAAGGAAGGCCCAGATCTTCAAGTGCAAAATGCAAGAAAGGCAACACTGGTTGGAGCATTGGGCATTCGGTTTTTCCAAAAGAATGAGGATGAAAACAATCCTTTGATAAAATAATCCTTTGAAATCATATGCCCTTTTTCAGAAGCCTCTGCAGCACAGAAATAGTGTCCTTGGGGGATGAGGACTATATAAGAATTAATCATATGCATGCTCTGTGATGGCTGTCATGGCTGGAGGGTCTAGCAGGCACCCAGCATTCCTGTCGGCAGCTCCCTGCTCCCTACTGAGCTTCGGATTTTACAGAGGCAAACACAGCACAGCTTCGAACAGTCAGACTACAAAGAGCTTGGACTAGGGGCATAGAAGCCAGGATCTAGGTAAGTTCTGCCATTAACCAGCTGATACTCTTGAGAAAGTAACTTCCCCTCCCTAGTCTCGACATCAACTACAGAGAGGGCAAGTAGACCTGATCAACTTAAAGGCTTCCAACCTCAACAAGTGAGGATTCTGCTTAATCCCTGGCTGAGCCCAGCTGTTATCTCATTCCCAGATTCCAACCCCTAACACCATAAAGGGAGGCCCTGTGCTTGGTGAATCAGCTGCCACTTCACCCAGGCCTGGAATGCAGCTGTTAGTTACTGTGGCCAAATGCAGCCATTACTTCAAAACCAACGGCAGTGGCAAATGGCAGAGAAAATAAAATTCAGCAAACTCTCACTGCAAAACCAAGCCAGCAGATGAAAGAGTGGAGGAGGTAACTGCCTATGTAACATTTCTCTGAATTGCCCACCTTTTACTTCTCCACGAAAGAGAGCTAACAGGAGGAAGCCATTGAGTCGGAAAATGCATCATCCCTTGTTCTCAGATGAATTCAGCTGCTAATAGCACTGATACTTTTAGAAAACTAAAGACAAGGAATGTCTAGTTTAAAAGGAGCCTGTCAGAATGTGAAACGATGCTCCCTTTCCTTCCTTGAGAGTATAAACTGGTTTAGCTCAAATTATGTCTAATTAGGATGCCATGAAAATGAAATACACATAAATACAGACCCAGAGACACACACAGGAACTGGCCCCTCCGTCCTGTGGCAGTGCGGACAGATTGTAATGGACACGATGTGGTACAATCATTAAACATCTCTCCAGCTTATTTGTGTGCAGTGTGTCTCAATAATGTGTTATGAGGTGTGTTTGTAATTGGCTACTGCTGATAGTGGTCCTTGAAAGGGAAATGGAGTGTGTCTAAATGCAGACAAAGCTACTTAGCACGCCAGGACAAGATGAGATGCTCCTCACAAAGTCCAAATGGGATACTCAGAGCTTCTTCCACCCATAGCTTGGGAGAGAGAAAAAGGAATAATCTGTCTCAATTTTCTCAGCTCCAGAAACAATATTTATAAAATAGAAGGTGATTTCAGAGCTCATTTATTTTCCTGGTTCACAGTCCCCACTCTCTGCTGACATCATTTTCTAACCAATTTTATTTCCAACAATCGCAGAAACAGCCTCAATTCTACTTGAAATCGTTAAAAACAAATCCATTCTTTCCTTGTCTTTGAGCCTTATCTTTCAAACACTAGTTTAATTTCTGTACTGCCTTTCTTTGAAAAAATATTCCAGGCCTCCAAATAGCCACACCAGATCCTTCCTTCTCCCTATCTTACCTCCTAAATCCCTGTATTCCCTATAAATTAAGAAAGCACACAGCTTCCTCCTGATACCTGTTTCTAGGTGCTCTATTCACTGTTCTCTGGCTAAGCATATCAACGGTTGTCCCACCTATAGACAGTGAGTGATTCCAAAGACCATGCCTTCCAAATACTAGGCACCTTAGAAACTGAATAAGCCAAAGATTTAAAAAGTCACAGAAAGAAAGAACCACGTTTCTTTCCCAGAAGGCAGCTTCCAATGAGAAAAATCAGAGTCTAACAAGAAATAACAAGCATGGTGCTGGTTTGCATGAAGACTGTGGACATATCTTGGCACAGTGGCCACTTAGAGCACTAGGGAAGAGAATGGCAGCACATGGGCGTGATGTCAGACTTCCTAAGTCCTTCCCTGACCTCTCAGGGAAACAGCCACGGGAAAGAAGAGCCAAGCTTCACACGGCATGCTTGGTGCCTGGGCAAGTCATGTTCACTCTGTAGCAATCACCACATTTTTTTTCTAAGTGCTCAGAAAATCATCTGTTCTAAAATTGGGGGGAATTAATGTAAAGCTGATTGGTCTTTTTCTCTGAGTGGGAGAAACTGACTCTGTGACATATATATCAACTCTCACACAGGCACTAGATTCAAGTGAAACCATTCTTAAAAGTCAGATTTTTTTTTAAGATATGACTCATCCTGACTCAGATGGGTTGAGAAAAATGGTGGGAACTTGAACTCTAATTCCAAATCCCTGAATGACTTGGAAGTCGAGTACTTTGGTCTTCCCTCACTCAGGCACTCCATTTGTAAGACAGAGTTAGACACACTGTCTCCTACCTCTATGGTCATCCAGCAGAGCTAGAGGATTTAAAACAGCAGTCACTCACCTCTAGTGGATTTTAGATCCACTAGAGGATTTAAAACAATATCTCAAAGACAACAGCTGGATTGAGGCAGAGAACACAATCCTCCTCCCTGCTGCAGCTATGAAGCCCCAGCAGACTACCCAGGCTGCAAATGGGGACTGCCACCTTGTTGAGCTGCCCAGCCTACAGGGCACAAGCTTGTGGGGATCAAGGACAAAGACCAAGATTCTTCATCAGCAAGCTCCAATGACACCGAACAGGGACCTTCCAGGGTGGCTAGCCTGCAGGACTTCACAGGTCTCCAGGGAAGAGGACCAGGGCTTAGGCTTCATTGCTATAATGCTGAGCACAGCACTGGACCCAGAAGGCAACCTCCAATGAGAAAAATCAGAATCTAACTAAAAATACCAAGCATGGTGCTGGTTTGCATGAAGACTGTGGACATATCCTGGCACAGTGGCCACTTGGAGCCCTAGGGAAGAGAATGGCAGCACATGGGTGAGGTGTCAGCCTTCCTAAGTCCTTCCCTGACCTCTCAGGGAAACAACCGTGGGAAAGAAGAACCAAGCTTCACACAGCATGTGTGATTGCTAAACATTTGTGAAATTTAATTTGTTCACTGAATTGACAACAGGAGAGCGAAAAGACAGAGGCAGGGAGGACTAACTGCTTATTTACTAGGCTGGTTTGACCAGGGATACTTTCCTATAAGCCTCCCGTATGGCTTTTACCCATGGCTTTAAACTATAACCCATTAAGCAGAAAATAAACTATAACAAACCACTACAAATTGCACAAAAGCTCAGCCCTGAACCCACCCCTATAGGTAATCCTGGCTTCATCACTGTGACAGTCTGACATGCATCATCCCTTTTCAGCCTTTTAAAGCTTTTTACCTTTTAAAATAAAGTGAGATGCTGCAGGTAAACAGACATTTGCTTAAAACGTTTTTTTTTTTTTTTTTTTTTTTTTTTTTTTTTTTTGCAGACAAAGGTCCTTATCCAGTGTTCGTCATATTTTTCTATGCAAGATGAATTTCAATTTGATCTTTTCCTCCATTTACTACATCTCGTTTGCTTCTTTTTGATATTTTATTTATCTTGTGATGTTTGAAACAGGCCATCAGTAGCACGGTCACCAAAGGACAGTCCTACAGACAGCTGTTGCCTCTAGTGATGGGGCTGATGCTTTCTCCCACCAAAACTCTGTATTTGCTTTTATTTTTTCTTTGTATCCCTCCTTGTTCTATTGAGGAGCCTCCAAAGTCTGGGAACTGAGCTCCCATTTCAATCGCCAATGTCATAAAAAAACTGTCCTCTGGGAAAGGCTGGCAGTCACACCCATCTTCCTGCTCCTGTTCATGCAGCAGAAGCATCCTCCAAAATGTCCCTCCCAGAGAGTAGTGAGCCCAGCTCCAGGCACAGGAGAGCAAACAGCCAGTGGCCGCTTTCTTAACCTAAGTACTGTTTGAAACAGTTCTGGACAAAAATCTGTGCTTTCCAACAACACTGGTACATCAGAGCCAACCTCCTGATCAGCTTGTGAGAAGTTCCATGGCATTTACTGACCTGTAACCTTGAATTCACAGACCTTTAGCTTATCGGAGTCTCATTCCTCATTGTAAACTATGAACATGCTGCCCAACAAAGAGTCTTGGGTAAGATTACAGGAGATCTATGGGACAGCACCAGGTACATTGTTTGGTATGAAACACATGCTAAGATGAGGATCTCTCGAATCCCTCTTCCTGACACAATTATTGTTAGATGTCACGATCGTCAAAGAAAAAGGTCAACATTCATGACCTAGGTCATATTCCAGTTCTTCTCACTGGAAAGGATATCTGATGATAACATCTCTGCCAACTGATTTCCCAGTGAATCAGGATCCACTTGGTCCCCTATCCTCTGCATGACAAAGACACTATCACTGTCATGGACCCACAGCCCCCTGTAGCCTGCCCTGACTTCACTTCAAACCTTCTCCTTCTTGCCATCTCCAGATTCTCGCTTTGATCCTCATGCTTCACGAAGCCCTCCTTTCTCTGGTTATGGAATCTCATCCCCATGTGCTTCTGAACTCTTACTTGTGATGGATTAAACCTATAAGTCACCAAGTGATCCCAGCAAGAAAGTAATTCCAGTCTAGATGAATTAGGCCTCTGCAGTAGTGGTGTTACATTCAGCTACTAATAAAATCCTAAAAACACTTCCCAAGTAATAAAAATCTTTTCAAACTAACACTGAAACCCCTCTCTTGAAATGTGGCAGGATAGAGAAGTAAATGCAAGGTAGAAACCTTTTCATTTTCCTTAGATTTTGAAGAAATCTACATTTTAAAGGAATATTTGCTTGGAAGTTTCTAATCATTCACTATTAAAATTTCAGAAATTGATGAAGCAATTCTGGACAATGGCGGCTTGAATGTGGGCCTGCTGATAGCTAGTGGTGTCTCTCTCAGCACGAATTCAACTGCAGGGAGCCACTGAAAGCAGCACACAGGTGCGGAGTCTAAGCAAGACCTCAGGATTGCAGGGCTGAGTGGAGAGGTCATCGCAGGGTTGAGAGAGAGTCTGGAGAACAGCATCTAAGAACAGACACAGGAACAAGATCAGATGTCTCTGAATCCTCGGGAAAGCTTGGCTCAGAGTGGGAGAGGCCCCTGGGAGGAAGGTAGCTACAGCCGTCATGAATGTTCTGAGAGGATCTCTTTTACCTCTGTGGCCCAGAGGAAGGGATGGGAAGCTGAACAGGCCTGCTAAGTCCTCTCTAGTCTAGAGCTAGGGTAGCTCAGGGGATTCCTTCTGGTGCCACAAAAAAACAGACAGCCTACCTGGTGGTGCCACTCCTACAAGGTATAGGAGCCGAGACTGCAACACACTGATAGAGCTGGAACATCATCATCTTGGACAAATGTTTCCATTTTAAGTTCCAGCTCCCTTTAGAGCCTTATGCATTTCAAGGAAATCACTTCTCTTCTAACTACAAGCAGTCGAAAAGACAGTAAAACACAAATAAGACAGCCTGGTCACAGAGAGAGGTGGAGAGAAATCTCTTGGGTAACTGTCAAACTTCACCTGCATACAATGGGCCCTGTAAAGCAGTGGGCCTTAATAAGCACATTCCTTTCCCTTCAGGTGCACTAAGATAAGGAAGCTAAAAGCCAACTCAGTGGGTATGCCTGCAGCTGCAGAAAAATGTATGGAAACAGACACATAACTCTCCCTCTCAGATAAACATAACCAAGAAACACAGAAGCAGCCTAACCCTCTAACTCCCCTACCCTGAATCCTTAAAAACTCTTAGTCTGTAAGAGAGTGTGCTTCTGACCTAACTGGGCCAGAAGCTCTTCTCAGGTTTGTTTTCTCTAAAATAAACCTGTCTTAACTGGTGAACCACCTTTCGTGTTTCCCTCCTCTTTCTTTAATTCTTACACACACCACCATTCTGTCGACTTCACCTGAAGGCAGATGGTCCTAAGCCACAATAAGTGGGCAAAGGAAAAAGAGCATCCCCAAAGAAGACCAGAACCTGGAGAGATGAGCAAACAAAACGCTTAGAAGGGGAAGTTGTTGATGAAACAGAGCTGCTAAAGGAGACAAAGGGCAACTCAAAAAATAGTAATAGCACTTAACAGTATTCAATTACAGCACACAAAAAAGAAATACTTTCTGGGAATAAAAATCATGATTTTTTACACTAAAATGCTCAGGAGAGGAGTTGATAAAAAGGATGGTTGCTGTAGAGACCTAAATTAGCAGCTTAGAGGATCAAGTAGAAAAACACATACACACAAGAGCAAAAATACAAAGAAAAATCAGGGGCAAAAAGATATTTGAAGAACAGACTCTAACAACTCAGCTTGTGAATAACAGTAATCCCCAAAGCAGAAAAAGGAACAAATACAGAAGAGACAAGAATTAAACAAATGGAAGTAAATAATTTACCTGACTTGAAGAAGACCTGAGTCTGCAAATGGAACTCAGCTCCTTGCAAAAGACATGGGAAAGGACATACACCAAGGTGTCCTTATAAGTCCCAAAGATGAGGAGAAAAATGTCACAATCTCCAAACAGAGAGAAGAGGTAACTAACTAAGAAAAAGTAATATGACTTCAATCATACGCCATCTGCAAAACTGGAATCCAGAAGACGATGGAAAACCATCCAGGCTAGGCACAGTGGCTCATGCCTGTAATCCCAATACTTTAGGAGGCTGAGGCAGGATGATCACTTGAGTCTAGGAGTTCAAGACCAGCATGGGCAACCTAGCAAGACCCCATCTTAACTAAATAAATAAATAAAATTAGCCAGGCGCAGTGGCACATGCCTGTAGTCCTAACAACTTGGCAGGCTGAAGCAGAAAGGATCACTTGAGCCCAGGAGGTTGAGGTTGCAGTGAGCCATCATCACACCGTTACACTCCAGGCTAGGTGACAGAGCAAGGCCCTGTTTAAAAAAAAAAACATCCATACACTGCCAGGTACCAAGGCAGACGTTATCCACCTGCCTAATTTGTAGAATATTTGTGGATACAAGAGTTCATAGAAAAAATAACCCAAATATCCTACCTCAAGCAGATATTCTGATCAAAAAATAAATGAATTCAAACAAAAATCTCAAGATGGGTGAGATGAAAAGAAAACAGTGGTGCGATGAACCTTGCAATTTTTACAGTTAAATCTAATTAGATAGCATTAAAGTGACTGGAAACAGGTAATGGAAGTGACAAATAAGAAGAGGGATTCTGCAAAGAAAAATTTAACATTTAGTTCTAGAAGTGTTAAATTATCTC
>PVKP010018575.1:0-44054 GCA_004027715.1 Plecturocebus donacophilus | reverse complement strand
ATCAGTTGGTGGAGGGAACAATTCAAAAACAGAAAATAAAATATAATTCTGTATTTTAAGAATAAGTTAACAAAACAATTTAAGACAGTTTAAAGCACATAGTAAAGCTGTTTTAGTTGATCTACTCTCAAGGTATAAAATGCTATTTTATAATTATCTAAAATTCAATATTTTCCCTTTTTTAAACTTTACCAAATTTTTTCTAAGGGCAAATCTTTTAATAAATTATAATTTACAGGGGAGCATGGTGACTCATGCCTATAATTTGCCAGTAATCCCAGCACTTTGGGAGGCCAAGGAGAGTGAAACACCTCAGATCAGGAGTTCAAGACCAGCATGGCCAACCCAGTGAAACACGTCTCTACTAGAAATACAAAAATTTGCCAGGTGTGGTGGTGTATGCCTGTAGTCTCAGCTACTCAAGAGGTTGAGGCACGAGAATTGCTGGAACTGGGAGGAGGAGGCTGCAGTGGACCAAGATCGCATCATTACACTCCAGCCTCGGTGACGGAGCAAGACTCCATCTCAAAAAAACTTACTTTCATTAGTGATACTCAACGATAGCTGTGTTTTTTCATAAGATAAAATCATTATCAGCTGAGGACATTATGTATGCCAAAGCTGGAGGGTATTTGTGTTCCCTCAGAATTCATATGTTGCCACCGTTATCTCCAATGTGAGGGTGTTTGGCAGTGGGCCTTTGGGACATGATTAGGTCACAATGGTGGAGCCCTCCCAAATGGTATTAGTGCCCTTATTAAAAAACACCCCAGAGAGCTCCCTCACCCTTTCTGCAAAGTAAAGACGTAGGGAAAAGATGAACAACTATATACGAACCAGAGAGCAGGTCCTCACCAGACACAAAATCTGTTAGCACCTTGAACTTGGACTTCCAGCCTCTAGAACTGTGAGAAATGGGTTTCACTTGTTTATAAGCCACCCAGTTTTGTTATGAAAGCCCAAACCAATTAAGACAGACTGTAAAGACAGACTTCCTGGGTTTGAATTTACCATTTAACAATTTTGCAACATGGAACCAATGATTTAAATTCAATCACCCTCAGTTTCTTCATTTATACAAGACAATAATAATGGAATCACGTGCATAGGACTGTTGTGAGGATTCAATAAGAGAATTTGTGTATAAAATTTAACACAGCTCTTGGCACAGAGTTAACTCTAGTAAGTGCATTCTATTTTTATTCTGATTATTTTAGATATTTAAGAAGCAAATGGTCTAACAGCAAAGCAAGACTTTAACTCATATAAAGTAGGAAGCAGAAAGAGCTGTAAAGGTATTGTAGACAATTTGCAATGAGAATTCGATAGACAAGGAAGTGTTCTCCTCTGTGCGACAGAAGAAGGAATCCTAGGAAGATGAATGAAGAAGTGGCATTTAAGATGGACTTTGAAGGACAGGTAGCATCAGAAGTGCCAGGAAAATCACCAGCAAGGGTCTGGTATCCATGGCTTGGCAGAAAGATGGAATTGACTCACACATGTTACTAACAGATGAAGTTGGATATGCCCACCATAGAGACAGTGTGAAGCCCGAGCGATCAGTGGTGCTATTTAAATTGATATTACCACCACTGCACATCTGCATAAACCTAAATACTTTTCATTTCCTTATCACCATGGATAAATTATCCACCTATTATTGACTGGAATTATAATAATTACTTATCTTTACCATATTCATATATTCAGGGCATCTCGTGATGCCCTGAATTTATTTATTTATTTTAATAAATAAAATAGTTTACTTTATTAATGTCCATAACAACCCTGTCAGGCAGACTGGACAAAGTGGACAAGCACCATCCCCCTCTAAGACAAAGTAAACTGAGGCCCAAGATGGATGCCCAAGGTCAGCTCCCCAGAGGACCACAAGTAGACTACTTCTGGCACCTCGTCTACTGTGCCATGTAATGCCACAGTCCTGTTTCTACGAGCTGAGCCTCAGTCTCCCTAACAAAGTATGAACTTAAGCTAAAATTCCCCTAAGCGTCAAATAAGTGGCTTGTAATCTGAGAAAAGTAATACAAATGCGACAGAATTCACTCCAATGTGCTGTGAAGTGTCACATCTGAAAGCATGCGTTCTCTCAAGGTCTTTGTTGGCAATAACGAGATTTGGAAGTAAGAAGTGGCTGTTTAGCAGGTTTTGTGTGGCGATAACAAGAGCAAAGTAAAAATTAAAAATTAAGTAAAGGTTCCATTTTTCCTTTCTGTACAGAACCCCGGAATTAGTCTGCACTTACTTTGTTCTAATAACACAAAATCTTGTTTGTTCTAATACACAGAAAGTTAAATGAGAAATTATAATAAGCTTTCAAGTTGTTCATCTGGGTTATGAGATAAAAGAATCTGGCTATATCCAGTTTCTTCGAGCTAAAAAAGGATGTGCAAATTACAGTTTTTGGTGGAGCATTAAACCCAAAACAGTGATAAAGATCAATAGTATTAAAGCTAAAGGGCTCACTGCAGGCAAACTCAAAGGATCATCTTGAAGCCAGAGTGTGTAAACTCTGTACCTCAGCCAGCTTTAACCCCTTACCCCTAGGTCGTATTCAACCCCTATGGGGTTTAAAAATATATACAAGTAAAAATATCTGATGCTATAGGTACTGCTACGGTTCCTATTGTTTGGGGTGCAAATAGTCCTTGAAGATATTAATGAAGGAGTACTCAGTGACTTATCTGAGAAGGTACTATCAACACTCACCTTCATTCCTGGTGTTGACATCAGTTTATCTTGAGCTGAACACAACCCCAAGCGATGTTGCCCAAGAAGTGGAAGTCAGCTTTTCAACTTTAGGTGCATCATATTACAGAAATGTGTTAAAGAAAAACATGGTATGTTATTTTTGTGTGTCTTTTCTCCCCCTAGCTAGAAGCTAAATAACTCATTCAGGGATCTCTGCTTCGTTAGCACTGTGATTTAGCCAAGGGACCAGAACGTCTCTGACCATATGCTCACAGGCTGCAAACAAAAAGCAGAGAAATTTCTGGAAGTCCTCTGCTTTCATTTATTGCTTCCAGTTTGGGCTTTAAAACACTCAAGAGTTGGGTTCCTGTCAATATTTTAATTACACAGGCAAAGGCATTGGCCCAATCTCTCTTTTTGACAGGTTATGAAAGTGCTGTCTATGTTGTCCACGTCCTCCTGTCCTCCCTTTTTAGCTTGAGTCTGGGAGAGATATCAAGGGCTGCCTTACACATGGAGACTTTGTAATGGACGGAACTGGCTGGCGCCCTTGCAGTATCTCTATCATTCATGGGTCTTCTCTTCTGTCCTCCCTTTTGTCCATATGGGACATGGACTGTGGAATTATGGGCATTTATTGAGTGTTGACTGTATTCCTGGCTCTGTGCTGGGGGCAGGTAAATTGATGTGTTTCATCTATTTCTACTCTGCCAATAAGAAAGCAGTCTCAGAGTACTGCCAAAAGCTACACTTAGTAGGTTTCAAGGGTGGCATTTGAGAGTAGATATTTCCAACTCCATAAATGATGGAAGTGAAAGACAAAAAATTAGATGAGAGGCTTTTAGGGTCTTTTCAGGGAGGTATATTGCCTGCAACCACTGAGTTATATTTCACTAGAGCCCTGGGAAGGTAACAGAGCCAGGGTGGGTCCAAGCAGAAGCTGGGAGCTAGAAATTCTATCCAGTACTAAATTCTAAAATGTAGAAATGTAAACTAAAGTCCTATAGCATTCTACCCACATTCTTCCATTTAGTTTATCAGATCATAACATTAGGCAAGATTATCAAAGACGGTATATCATAGGACGATAAGCATGTGTTTGGTGGGAGAGTCTCTATACAGCATCTTTGGGAAAATTGAGCATATCTGAGAGAAATAGATAACGATGTTGAGAGAGAGCGAGAATGTAAACATTCAAGATAGTCTTACTTGGACCTAAAAACCTTCCCAATACATAGAAATTCCATTTCCAATTATATAAAACAATGTACAGCAAGTGAAAGCTGCAGCTTAGAACAAGTAGAAAAGTTGAGAGAATTACAACAGAAAGTTTGGTGTTAAAGGTATCAGACAGCTTCGGAATAAACAAGGACTAAAGAGGCACAAAGTCCAGAGAGGGAAGAAATGTTCAAAGGTGAGCTGAGAATTTGCAGAACATTTCCCTGCAGCCATTTCCCAAACCACTAAGAATTTGGCTTTAGTTTAGCCAGAAGCCACAGCTGGAGGCAGAAAACAAACAGTGGAGATTCCGATGCTCACCTTGAGCTGAGGTGTCAAAACTTACCAGGGGGTGGGGAGGGGGGTGTCAACAGAGCCAGGCTTCCCTCAAGATGTTTGCCAACTTCTGAAGCAGTGCAAAGCAGGAGGCTAGGAAGTAAGCTTGAAAACAAGGCTGTGGAGTAGTACATAGAGGAAGAATTTTCACAGTCTGTTTGTCTTGAAGAGACAAAGCCTCTCCAGACTCACAATAGAAATGCCACCAAGGTCCTTTTCCTAGAAACACACATGAAGCTCAGTAATAATGAACATTAGCAAAGCACAATCTGCCGTGTCATTGATTGGGTTGTGGAGATCAGCCCCCACTCTCTCTACCTAGCAGAAGAAAGGAGATAAGATCATATATACTCTCCACTGCTCTTTCAAACATGGTATCTAACACTTAAAAAAAAAATCCTATACGTGTAAATGGAGAGAACCCTAGGGACAATAATAAAGAGAAAACTATAGAAAACAAAAGCAGAGCCACTGAGATAATAGTGCTGGAATTGGTAAACAAGAATTTAAAAATATCCATGAGTTATATGTTAAAAAACTAGAGAAAAAATACAAAAGGGATGAAGATTTTGATGAAATGGTAGCCTATAATACAAAGAATCAATACACATGCTATACCTGAAAAATATATTTAATAATATTTAAAACTGCAAACTCAATGGATGGGCAAACTGGGTACAGAAGAAAATAGAATTAGTACCAGAAGACATGAGAGAAAAACAACAACCACAAAACAAAAATCAAATGACAGGTGGAAATAAAAGAGAACAGAAAATTTTGAGGATAAAAATAGCTCCATAGAGAATAGAGAAATGGTGGTTATGAAATTATCAAAAAACGATATGCAAAAAAGTTTCCTAAACTGAATGATGTGACTTTCCAAGTTTAAATTCCTGAGTGCCCAGCACAAGTTAAAATTTAAAAAGACTCACAATAAAGCATGTCATTGTGAAGTCTTAAAATGCAGAGCTAAAAGATCATGTATAGTAAAACCTTCCAAAGCGAGAATACAGAACCACAAAAAAGAAGGGAAATCAAAATTCTTAGCAGGAAAAGAAGCAGAAAAACAGTAAAGGAACGCCTGAAACCAGAGGTCCACAACCCAGGCCCCACAGCAGGAAGTGAGGGGGCGGGGTGAGAAAGTGTTACTTCCTGAGCTCCGCCTCCTGTCACGTGACCACCATCACCTGATTCTCATAGCAGCGCGGACCCCATTGTGAACTGTACATGCGAGGGGTCTAGGTTCCACGCTCATTATAAGAATCCAATGCCCTGCGACCCCATCTGTGGGAAAATTGTTTTCCATGGAACCAGTCCCTGGTGCCCAACAGGTTGGGAACCACTGCCTTCAAATTATTTAAATTGTGTATTCAGCTAGACCTTCCATCAAGAGTAAGGGTATAACTTTTTGAAATGTTGACATGCAATATTTTACCTTCCTTGCACCTTTCCTAAAGAAGTTACTCCAGCATTTGCTTCAGAAAATGAAGTAGTAAACCTAGAAAAAAAAGACCTAGGAAATAAGAGCCAGAATGCATTCTGCAAAGAAGCCAGTCCCACAGAACATCTGCCCTAGAGTGCAACAGAAATCTCTAGGAAAGAGATCCTTCACGTACATGCGGCCAGCAAGCATATGAAAACAAGTTCAAAATCACTGATCATTAGGCACATGCAAATCAAAACCACAATGAGATACCATCTGACACGAGTCAGAATGGCCATTATTAAAAAGTAAAAAAATAACAGATGCTGATGGGAACACTTAAACATTTGTTGAACAAATAAGTAATGTTGGCATTTTATGTTTAGAGTTACAATAATCAGAAAATTGGGAAGACTTATGTTTCACTTAAATTATGAGTGGTTAACCTTGATGTATCTAAACAGTAGCCCTCATTTTTATTTATGTTTTTTAGCAATGGGAACATAGGAAACTATAGCAAATTGAGGTAACAGTTTACTATAGGGAAAACTTTGTTCAGCCATGAACATATATAAAATACTGGCTATTGCTTCAAAGAATGCAATACAGGTATATTAAAAGCACAGGAAGAGAAAAATTGTGAGAAAGATACATAAGGGAGTTAAACCTTCATCATAAAAGGAAACTAATAAATAATGCCTAAATGAATATTTTTTAAAGCAGTATAATACTTAGAAGGAAAAACCTAATTAACTACAGAGCAAAAGTAATTGAAATCTATTATCCAGGTGGAGATGAGGGAGGTATACTGTAAACGATTGCCAGTTTTTATTATATGATTTTAATATTGTTAATTCTTCAACTATGCCAACATCTAAACTTAATAAAAAAGAATAAGAATTGGCAGTTTAAGTCATGAAATAATTTTATAATGAATCTCATTTAGAATTATCAAAATAAATTTTCATTCCAGAAGAAGTAAACTTCATCATGTAAAAACTGTATTTATGTAGAAGAGCTAAAATGATTTTTAATGTAGACTGTATGTAATATGTGCATTCACACAGCATCTGAGAATTGATTTATCTCTTGGTCCTCAATGATAATAATGTATACCTGGCAATTTCTGGGAAATAATTACTTGCAAACCCAACAAACAATTCAAGACACAAATTATGTCTAACAAAAGCTAGCTTTGTAAATTGCACAAAATAACAAACATATATTGAAGGCTTTGATATAATGATACAATGATGTTTCCATAAAGTTTTTGTATGTTTGCTCCATAAATATCGATTAAGGACATACTAATTAACAGGCACTTGCTAAATACTTAGAGTACAAAGATTAAAATAAAATTAGGTCTTGCCTTCAGTAAGACTATAAAAGCTCAAATTGTCTCTCAGAGTTTTCATTATCTCAGAAAACAAATATTTTCAATCTCCTTATGCTGGAATTACCTTACAACTTAACCCAAAGCCAAATGTATTAGTTTGTTCTCACACTGTTATAAGGAAACACCCAAGACTGTAATTTATAAAGAAAGGAGGTTTAGTTACTTCACGGTTCCTTAGGCTCTATAGGAAGGATGACTGGAAAATCCTCAGGAAACTTACAGTCATGGTGGAGGACAAAGGGAAAGAGATACATCTTTCGTGGCCGGAGCAGGAGGAAGGGAGAGGGGGATGCTACACACTTTTAAGCAACCAGGTCTCACAATAAGTCACTCACTTTCAGGAGAACAGCAAGGAGGAAATCCACCCCCATGATCCAATCACTTTCCTCCAGGCTCCTCTTCTAACACTGGGGATTACAACTGGACATGGGATTTGGGCAGGGACACAAATTCAAGCCATATCACCAAGTCAACATAGATAGCTCTATTCTTAACAGAAAATCTTTTGGGGATGTGTAGTGTGATGGTTGCTGTAGTTTCAGTAAAATTCTCAACTCCAACTACCACCTGGAATTCCAAAAGGGACAATAACGTGAAGTCACTAATGAAATACCAAAGTCGCTGTGTTAAACGGAAAACAAATGGATTGCTCCTGCTGAAATAGAAAATATGAATCCTTTTAACAACCATAAAATCACCAACGTTTCTCTCCTCTCACAATATTTGTGATTGTATGTGCAGACTAAAACCAATTCCTTTCTTCTAGAGTCAGGTGATAAAGGGCCACCTGAGTAACTTCCTAGTTACTGTCCATGGAACTTTGAAGAAATAAGTCTATTTTCCATAAGGTACATGTGGAAATCAGTTGAATATCTCATGGCTAAACACATACTTATGGTTATCTTTCTTAAAAAAAAAAAAAAAGGAAGAAAGAAACGTAACAACAACCTTAAAAAGTGAAAATAAATTCACTCAAGTTGGTCTGTATATAACATACTACCTCAGTGGTGTCCTTTCATTTTGATACAGAAAGACAAAAAAAGGGAAAAACCAACAATCTTATTTCATGTCATTGAAGATAATTTTAACTTTTATTGCCTTTCTGCAAAAGAACAAGTGATAGGATTGTAGTAATGCATTGGTCACCAGTCACTTAGCTGTATTACTAAGAAAAGGAAAAGACGGGTTAACAAAATCTCATTTGGGCCAGTCTTTTTTTCTCCTTTTGGAAAATAAAGTTGAATCTTATATTCAATAATAGCTTGACCTTTAAACTTACAAAGAGAAACAACCAATTAAATCTTCCCTCATATACTAACGAGAGTTTGTAGGAAAAAAGAGCAATGCCCCAAGGAAATCAGCAATGAACAAGAATCAATCTGCATCAGGACCTATTGACTTGATTCTGGAGCACTTAAGATCCCAGGATGATGAATCTCTAAAGTAAAAAGCCTTGATTTGAATGGAAAAAAAAAAGCCTTACTTTTTACATCACTTTACAGTTTATTCACTTTAGGAGATAATATTGCAAAGTGGTTAAGAACTTTGGGAATTGGATGGCCTAGGTCTGAGTCCAGATTTTGCTTTTCTGTCACCTTAGATGCATTACTTAACCTCTCTAAAGTTTAGTTTATAAGGGATAATAAAGATCTGTCACATAGACTTGTATGAGAATTATATGACAATATATATAGCTTCAATAAATGTCAGAGAATAATATGCATAATTATCACCATCATTGTATTAGAAGTTATTCATATGTTCTTATGACATTTTACATCTGTAAGTTTATAACTACATTTTTTTGGGTTAGTAAAGTCATGTGCTTTCTGTTTTTAAAACGGACTTGAAAAATATCATTTATTTATTCAACAGTATTCATCTATTTTGTTGGCCCTTTCAAGGTGTGAATAATTTTTCTGGATGTCTTTGGTTTTATGGAGTAAGTTTAGTACCTTCTTTTCTAGTTTACTAAGTTTTGTACTATATTCACTGATCTCTTCTGATTCTTTGTTTATTGTGCTGTTTTTTGTAAATATATTGTTAGCTGAATGCTGAATGTTTAATTCATTTATAGGAATTGCTGTATTAACACATACAATGAATCTTTCTTACATTTTTTAGAATAAAATGTTAGAAGAAATTATACATATTTTTTCTAACTATTGTAGTATTTTTCACAATAACACAGGAAAAAAAAATCTCAACTTTCCCAGCTTTGGTCAGATCTCATAAACAGCCCTGATCATAAGCGGCCCTGGTGAGATATCCTGGTTCTCTGTCAGATGTAAATAATAACAATGTATTATTATGTTTCCATTAAACATGAAAAGGCAGCCTTTCTCAACTCAGGATGAACAATAGAATCACTGAAGCTGCTTTGAGATCACAGGACGCCTCAGCACCACTCTCATTCCAATTTGATTGGACTTGGGTGGGGCCCTGTTATCAGAATTCTTCATATTCCCTTGTTGTTTATTTCTAATTTCATAAGGCAGGCTCTGCAGGGAGGCTGAGGGTGCATCTCAGCCACTTCTCCTTAATTTCCTGACTGGCTTGTAGGTGTACACTTGCTACCTTTGCTACTGGAGCCATCCCGACTTTGAAAAAGTCCACTTACAGGGATAGCCTCTCTTTTCCCAGTACATGCTGCAGATGCCTCAGCTGGCTGGGTTTTTTCCTGTTTCTTCCCCTCAGTCCAAATTCTGATTCTAATTCTAACTCCAGGGTTAAGCATTACAGTGAATTTATTTTTAATTTCCAAAATATTAAGAATGTGGGGAAGTAGAAGACATAAATCCTTCTTACAGCCATCTGGAATCATAATTCCAATATTTCTAAGTTTTTTTAAGTATTAAAATTACATACTCATAAAGATATTTGCACCTAAATTTATAACCCAGAACCCTACCAAGATTCTTTCCATAACTTCCAGCAAGTTATCCCCTGCAAAACTATAATGTCTATTTATTCCACTTAGATTTGTAGGGATAATAAGAAGGCTGGAGCTAAGTAACACTGGTTGCATTCTACTTTACACAGAGAGACTTCAAACATCTTGTCTGTCATCTTTTCCTCACCTCCTGACAAATGGCTCAAATAACAAAAGCAAACCTACTGCATATGACCGCTTGAACTTCCCATCCACTTACTAGGTTCCCTGGCAGGTAACTTCTGAAGCTGCTTTTACTTCCTCTTTTTTCATGGGCATAGGGTAACTAGTGGATAATTATTGCATAACATTTTCTTAATTTGTTGAATAACAATATTAAGAAGAACTACAAATAGAATTAATAACATGCATTATTTTTACAATCTTGGCAAAAGTAAAGATTGCTTGAATAGAATAAAAATATGCTGACCATGGACCATATTAAAACTAAGAAGTTCTGTCTATCAAAAGACCTTCAAATGAATGAAAATGTAAGCCATACATTGCGTGAAGATATTTGCAAAAACATACATTTGTCAAAAGATGTACATTCATGGTATGTAAAGAGCTCCTACAAATCAATAAAAAGAGCGAACAACCCAATAGAAAACAAGCAAAATATTTGAATGGGCAATTCACAAAATAAGATATAAATTCCCTGCAAACATAAAATAAATCACTTAATTTTGTTCTTTATCAGGAAAATGAAAATTAAAACCACAATGTGATTATCACGACATACTCAGCTAACTGACTAAAAACATGAACAAAACCAACTACTGTTAAGATTGCAGATCAAATTAAAATGTCATACATTGACTGGTAGGAACATAAGGTGTTAGAATCTCTTTGGTAAGTTGTCTAGCAGTATCCATGAAAGCTGACTATATACCTGTTCTATGACCCATCAATCATGTTCCTTAGTATATAGAAATGTATGCATGTGTGCTCTAAAACAAGTATACAAGAATATTTTTATCAGTACTATGTGTTATAATTCAGAACTGAAAATAACTCAGAGTTCATCAACAATAAAATAGAAATGTATTTATTTTGGTATATTTTCAGCTTTGTGCTTCACAGAAAAAGTTTGCCAATTCCCGTTACACTGCAATAAATATGGGCAAATAACAACTATGAAAACATATGAATGATTCTCTCAAAATATTGGTAAGCCAGAAAAGTCAGATACTTGCTGAATTATTAGGTGTTTTTATAAAATTCTAATGCAAGCAAGGTGAACCCATGATGTTGGAAGTCGGGAAAGCAGAAACCCTGAGTGTCAGCGGTATGACGAGAGGAGCTGGCTTCCTTAGTGACTGGTAATGTTTCAACTCTTGACTTCAACACAGTTTACATGGCTGCATCCACTTTGTAAATCTGACAAAAGTGCATGTTAAGAGTTTGTGACCAGGTGCAGTGGCTCAAGCCTGTATCCAGCACTATGAAAGGCCAAGGCAAGCAGATGGTGGGATCAGGAAATTGAGACCATCCTGGCCAATATGGTCTCTACTAAAATACAAAAAAATTAGCTGGGCATGGTGGCGCAAACCTGTAATCCCAGCTACTCAGGAGGCCGATGCAGGAGAATCGCGTGAACCCAGAAGGCAGAGGTTGCAGTGAGCCAAGATTGCACCACTGCACTCCAGCCTGGGGAACGGAGCAAGACTCTGTCTCAAAAAAAAAAAAAAAAAAAAAAATTTGGGTACCTTTTCATATATGTGTCACACACCATGAAAATTACTTTTTTAACCTCACTGAAAGATAACATCCTAAATCATCAGGGCAATGGTTGTAGGGTTAGGAAGAGATAAAGTAGTATCATCATGAGCAAAATTAGTAAAATCATCCCACAAAGTACAAGCCAGATCATAACCTAAAGAATATTCACTTCCAATCTTTTGTTTTTCTTATAACTAAGGAAAATAAGGCCAATAAAATTATTTGATTTTACCAAATGAATGGTCCTATTTTGCACAAGAGGATAAATTAAAACTAGTATTCTGACTTAAAAATCTAGCCCTTTTCTTACCACATACTTCCAGTCTCATTAAGGTATAGAAAAATAAAATAACCTATAAATGTAAGTTCTGTGACTTTATTTTAGTTATCATCTCCCATAGAATAATTGTATCATAATTTACCATTTACTTTAAAGCAGCAAATACTTCAAAAAATTATTTATTTAGCCTTGGTGTCATTTTTTTCAAACACAAATATAGAAACAGGCCAGGCGCTGTGGCTCACGCCTGTAATCCCAACACTTTGGGAGGCTGAGGCCGGTGGATCACCTGAGGTCAGGAGTTCGAGACCAGCCTGACCAACACGGTGAAAGCCCGTCTCTACTACACAAAAATCAGCTGGGCCTGGTGGCATGTGCCCGTAATCTCAGCTACTCGGGAAGCTGAGGCAGAAGAATGGCTTGAACCTGGGAAGAGGAGGCTGCAGTAAGCCGAGATCACACCATTGCACTCCATGTGCACAACAAGAGCAAAACTCCATCTTAAATATATATATATATATAAACAAAGATAAAAGCAGGATTAAAGACCATGAAAATAATATATTAGAAAACACAATTTAAGGCAATGTATTGTCTTACATCTTTCAAGCCATGAAATTGTTTCCATCACCACACTATAATAAACAGAAAAATTCCACCTTTCAGTTTTAAACACCATAATATAGCATAAATGTGCAGAAAATATTTAAAATAATACAACAGGCTCTATTCTAGATTCTTAGAATCTTGGATTCCTTAGTTGTTAACATTTTGATCCATTAGTTGTTGAAACTTTGATCCATCTGTTTCTGATATTTTTACTGTTTATAGTTTAAAAATTATAGATGAAGCTAATCAGTCCAATGTACCTACCCATTTCATTCCTTAGCTCCGAAGAGGTACCCAAAATCCCAGCTTGGAATCTATGAATGTTTATATGTATGATTTTACAAATTCTCTGTGTACATATAACATCAGGAAATATTGTTTTACATATTTTAAATTATGTGAATAAATGCTCTGAATTGTATCTTTATGTCAGATTATTTAAAATGGAGAGTTCCAAATGACTTGCTCCAGGAGAGTTTTTAAATTCTCCTAGGAAAGGAATCACCTGACTTTCATCCTCAAAGTGCTTTGAGAGGTAGATTGTAATTGCAATGCCCTACTCTGCCTGTCATATTTTATTTCTTAAGCTGCCTACATACAAGTTCAGTCTAGCACCTACGTTTATAATTAATTAGATTCCAAAATAGAAATGGCAGCAGAGAATAGAACTTTGTTGTTTTTGAAAGTCTCCGAATTGGTTGGAAGTTGCCGGCTATTTCCTTACCGTCTATGCAACCATTTCCTGCTAACGCAAAGTCTTAATTAAAAAGTGAATTGATTTTTATTTTCTGACTTCAACAAGACGGTGACTATGATTTTGTCGGGTATCTTTGCAGTAAGCAGCTTCCATTTTTAAAGCTTTGACTGATTTAGTTTTATTTTAACTCCACTCCATTGCTGGATAGTACCTTTCTTCTCTGAGTCATTGCTGATATTTCCCCATTTCACCTCCCATGCCCAATTCAGTCTCATCTTGTTACATTCGACCAGCTCATACACTCACACGTGTCTGCTCGTCCCTGTCCTCAGCTTCACGTCCTCAAGCTGAGCCGGTGTCGGATCCCATCAGGCTGCACTGATTCACCCAAACCTGCTACTGTGACCTCTAATCTGTTCTCATTACAGCTGCACTAGAAAAGGAGAAATACCAAACTTCTAACATTCTTTTTTTACCCAGAAGGTTCTTTATTTTTTTTATTAGACGTTAAGTTCTGGGGTACATGTGCAGAGCGTGCAGGTTTGTTACACAGGCATACATGTGCCATGGTGGTTTGCTGCACACATCACCCCATCAACTACATTAGGTATTTCTCCTAATGCTATCCCTCCCCTACCCCCTACCCCCTGCTATTCCTCCCCTAGCCTCCCCACCCCACAACAGGCCCTGCTATGTGATGTTCCCCTCCCTGCATCCATGTGTTCTCATTGTTCAACACCCACTTATGATACAAGAACAGAAAACCAAACTTCTAACATTCTTTAAAGACCTGCATCACATAGCTCTGGTCACATCTCTCACCTCACTGGGGCCTGGTCTCTTCTCAGTCTCTTCCCTGGATCAAAGATGTGCCTTTCTGGTGGCTTCAAAGTCCCACGTTCCTCCACCCCTCCCCACAGCCTTCCATGACCCACACCCTCAGCCCAAGATTGTCCTCTCCTCCACACACAATCCTTTCCTAAGAAAGTCCCCTTCGACCTCCCAGGACCTCATCTATGGTACCTTGTTCTTTTCCTTCAAAATCTGATCCATGAGTGAGAGTGTGCATGTGTGTCTATCACACTCGTGTGTGTATCAGTGTTTCTCTCCTTCACTAAATCATAAGCTCCATTAGAGCAAGAACCATATCTATTTTATCCAAACCTGAATATTTATCATTGAACCCCCAGCATTTAGCAAACTCTTCTCTTAGAACAGCTGCTTGATGAATACTTGATGCATTAAAAATGGTCATTTGTATCATCTAGCATGTGAGCAACTAGAGGGTTGTATCCCTAATATCTGACAGTGTTTGTTTATTTTAAAAATGAGCTGAAATATTCATACAGGCAGGCAGCACCAACCTTAGCAACTGGTCAGTAGCTGCCGTTGTAGCTGGAAATGGCTGTCCTCCGATTGCCTCAGTATGTAACATGTCCACCGCAGCAACCCTGGGCTCATCAGGGCAGCAGTGCTGCCTCAGACATAGCCAGTTACCATCCCCAGGGCATTTGTGTGGCTTAGTTTATCAAATGAGCTAACAGAGGTCCTAAATGCAGGGGCTGTGGGCAGGTGAAAAAGCACAAGGGTGTTGTAATCAGGGCAGGAAACCAGTCTGAATGCTCACGAGTGTGAGACTTAGGAGGGTAGCGATGGAGAGAGAGGAACACAGACGCAATGAGGGAGCCTCTAGCCTGTTGTATTCCTGCTTTAGCTAGTTACACTTGGGGTGGAAAAGCAAGGAGAGAGAAAATGAAAACTAAAAGATGTCACTGGTGGAGCCTTTCTTAACTCTTTGCATCAGCCCATATTTGCATTGTTTCCTTTGAAAATACAGACTTCCATTCTCACTCTCTGCTTAGAATATTTGGGTTTTCCATGTTTAATATACCTTAGACCATTTGTAACCAAAAAGCTATTCTTAGGGAAAATATTTTTTTCTTATATATTTTTACATTGAGGAAAAGAAAACAACAAGTTAAAAAGCCTTTTTGTATTTAAATAATTACAGGCAACTGCTCATGACTGTAATCCCAGCACTTTGGGAGGCCAAGGCAGGTAGATCAACCTGCTTAGGTCAGGAGTTCAAGATCAGCCTGGTCAACATGGTGAAACCCCCACCTCTACTAAAAATACAAAAATTAGTGGCGCATGGTGGCGTGTGCCTGCAATCCTAGCTACTCAGGAGGCTGAGGCAGGAGAATCCGTTGAACCAGGGAGGAGAAGAGAAGATTGCAGTGAGTCAAGATAGCACCATTGCATTCCAGCCTGGGTGACAAAAGCAAAACTCTGTTTCAATAAATAGAAAGAAAGAAAGATAGATAGATAGATAGATAGATAGATAGATAGATAGATAGATAGATAGATAGATAAAATAATTTAAACCCATGGATACCTCTGATTGCATCCATAATCAATCTATTTAAAGACATGACATAGTAATTTGCCTTTCCCTTGGTATGTATTCCACTTTTTAAGAAGTGGTCTAAGAAGCAGAAACCCAGCTTCCTGAAAATCTTGTTTTCCCAGGGTCGTAAGAAGTTCTGTCTACACTGACAGATGATAATGAAGCGGTGCCAGAGGCAACTTTGACACCTTTTGAAACTGAGCAAATAGTAGTGTGGTTCTTAACCATGAAATGGAGTTCATTTTGGAGGTGAAGCATTTCTTGCCTGGGGCACAGATGTGTAAAAACAGATTGTGCAAAGAATGTGCACAGATCACACAAAAGCTCCTACCCAGAAAAATCAAGTACATTATCACTGCTTTGGAATTTATATTTTTCTAATTCTCTAGGTATATAAAGTATATACTTTGAATAAAAGTGAGTGGATAATTATCTTTCCAGATACCAAAACTCATTATAAGGTTATATTAACAAAAACAGTGAGGTTTAGAGACAGACAAACAGAAAAACGGAACCAGAATCAAAAACTAAACTAGCTTATGTATGGGAACTTGGTATAAAATCAATAATGTTTTAAGTCATAGAATGTGATATCTTTATGGATAAAAATAAATATAAACTGGGCATGGTGGTTCAAACCTGTAATCCCAGTACTTTGAGAGGCCAAGGTGGGCTGATCATTTGAGCTCAGTAGGTCGAGACCAGCCTGGGCAACATGTTGAAACCCCATCTCTACCAAAAATATGAAAACTAGCCAGGCATGGTGGCATGTGCCTGTATCCCAGCTACTTGGGAGGCTGAGGTATGAGGATCACTTGAGCCCAGGAGGTTGAGGCTATAGTGAGCTAAGACTGTGCCACTACACATCAGACTGGGAGTCAAAGCAAGACCCTGTCTTAATAATAATAATAATAATAAATTAGACCTAGGCAGGGATGGATTATCTGTTCACTAATTCTCTTTTCTTGTCTTCATGGGCACACAGCTTAAACCATCTTCCCCAGCCTCCAGAGCTTTTGGATGTGGCCACGTGCCTGAGATCTGCCTGATGGAAAGTAAGCAGCATTAACGCACCCACTTCCAGGCCTGACCCACCAAGGACTCACTGCACAATCGCCAAGCCTTCTGCCCTCCTGGCAACCTTGGAGCCATGTGCAGAGGTGGTGGAGCTACAATGTGGAAGGAGCTGGGGGCCCTGAGTCAAGACTTAGAGGAAAGGCAAGTGCTAATCAAAAATGCCCATTCTGGACCTGCCTGATAGAGATACATTTTAATCAGATCAGACCACCTATACTTGTGAGTTTATTTGTCAAAGGAGTTAGCATCGACTTTTCTGGTACGAATTTATTTAATACCATATGTAACATAACTCCTATGTTATTAAAGATCTTAGAGGTGAAAACCTTTCAACACCTCTAGAATGAAATATAGGAAACTATATTTATGACTTCAAGGTAAGAATGGAATGTTTGAACAAGATACAAAAGCAAAACAGCAAATCGTAAAGGAAAATGTCAGCAACCTTACAATTAAAAAGAAATCTGTATCATAATCAGATTACACCTATGGGAACAAACAGGGAGAAGTTATTTAGAATGCGTATAGCTCACAAAAGCTTAGTATAGGAATTTACAAAATTCCTGTAAATATTTTAAACAAAGAATGCAATAGAAGAAATGAGCAAAAGATGCAAATGAGCAATTTACAAAAGATAAAATCTGAATAGCTGACATAAATATGAAAGCATGGTCAAATTTACTAGCAATTCCAGAAATGCAAATTAAATGACATTGAAAATTGGATAAATGTTTCAAAGCTTAACAATATCAAATGTTGGCAAGGATAAGGGATTATAGTAACACACATACACTGCCAGCAGAGCTGTGAATGGGTGCAGCCACTTTGAAAGCAGTAGGGAATATTCAGTGTGATTTTGCATGTAAACCCATTATAACCCAGCATTCTACTCCAAGGTATTTACTGTGAAAAAGGAGTTACACACACGTATATGCAAGAAAAGTTTCTATAGATACATTTATAGTTGCAGAAACCTGGAAATAACTTTTAAGAGTCCATCGATAAAGAAAAGATAAGTAAATTCTGACATGGTCATAAAATTGTATACTATAGAATAGTAAAAACTAATAAACTAGATGCATATGTTTTAACAACAGAATGGTAAACGCAATCGGAATAAGTATTTATACATTTTCAAAATAGAAAATGCTCCATTCGGCACTTTTTCACTTTTGTAGAGAGGGCAAACAGGAAAAGGGAAGGTGAGAATTCGATGTGGGTCTGCAACTGTGGCTGTCTCTGTAATAGTTTGCATCTTTCAAAAAAGGCAGTTAAAGCAAATATACCAAAAAAATATGTTTGTTAAATGTAAATTAGATTCTGTTGTGTTATTTTCTACATATTTAAAAGTCTTTAAATGAAAGAAAATAGTTAAAATGAAACAAGTCAATATGATAACTAAGTTGTGAAAATGACTTATCCTATACTCTGAATTAATATCTTCTCATGAGGACACAAATTTCTGTTTGTTTTTTGAGACAGAGACTTGCTGTCACCAGGCTGGAGTGGAATGATGCCATCTCAGCTGACTGCAATCTCTGCCTGCCAGATGCAAGCGATTCTCCTGCCTCAACCTCCCAAGTAGCTGGGATTACAGGTGCATGCCACCACACCCGGCTAATTTTTTGGTTGTATTTTAAGTAGAGATGGGGTTTCACCATGTTGGCCAGCATGGTCTCCATGTTCTGACCTCTTGATCCACCTGCCTTGGCCTCCTAAAATGTTGGGATTACCAGTGTGAGCCACTGAGCCCAGCTGATGACACAAGATTTTTTACACACAATCCCTATGAGAGAGAGAGAGAGAGAGAAGAAAGAGAGAGAAAGAGAGAGAGCGAGAGAGAGAGAGAGAGAGAGAGAGAGAGAGAGAGAGAGAGAGAGGGAGAAAGGAGATGGGACTTAAAGGAAGGAGAAAAAGAGAAAAGAAGGGAGAAAGAAAGTGAAGAAGGAAGGGAATATTTTGTTTGAGAAAGATGTATTGTTTACACAAATGAAAAGATGACCATCTAGTGAGAAGAGACACTTGCTCAGAAACTACATTAAAAAAACAAACTTTACCATTAAAGATTATAAAATGCAGGTGTCTGGGGCTGTCTCAATTGTTGATAAGTTCAACAAACACCTAAGTAGACATTAATCTCATTTTATCATTTTATTTTATCCTCAGAACAAGCCTCTGAGGTAGTAAAGTTGAAATTCAAAGGAATGAGTTGTTCCTGATCTAATATATAATAGGGTAAGAGTCTGAGTATGAACCCAGGTCTTCTGCATTCTAATGCACTCCTTATCCCACTTTACTACAGCAATATAGAGAAGAAAAAAAATGTACTGTACCAAGACTTGTTTCCATACTTCTAAGTACTGACATCATTAAAATCATTTTTTGAGGGTCAAGGCTCATGTTTTTATCCTCAGATTTTCCCACAAAAACTTAAAAACACTAGCCTCCCCCACTCTCCAGCAACCTTTATATAACTAAAGAGACTGTTCAGCATTCTGTGAATATTTTCCATTCAATAGCTCCTGGTTTAGAGCAGGCAAGTACAGGGTAAGTTGTCGCACACCTGCCGAGACTGAGATGGAATTCAATGAACCCCCTAAAATGACTAGAACAACCAGAAAAATGAAAGGTTCCACTTTGGGGCAGGTGCTTTCTTTCAATTAGCTTAAAACTTGGCTAATTTTGGTTGAAAAGTGAATGATGGTTGTGATTAAAATCATCAGATGGGCATTTGATGGAATGCCATAAACCCAATCCAAAGCTAACGAGAAGAGGTTTAATGGTTGGACCACAGTGAGCATTATCATTCAGGGCTATTGCAGAGCCTCAGGTAGCCTCTCAGCTTGACTAGCAAGTGGCCTCATGCTCTCCATCAACTGCACGCATTCCAGCAATAGAATAAAGCTCGTGCTTCACAGAGCTTTAGAATTCTGTTTGCACAACTGTCAAATGGATGATCTCCAAGGTCTCTTTCAAAGTCTATGGTGCCTTTGCCAACAAGTAATCACCATCCCATTCAAGAGGAACACAGGCAACATACCAGTTGCCCAGTCTGTGTTCAAGGGAACTCACAGAATGGTGCCCTCAAAGCCACCAACCCTGTTCAGTGAAATCACTTTCATTTTTGTGAATGATTTGTTTCCAGAATGATGATTCCACATGAAATGCACATTGATATTCATCATTCATATCCACTGCATGCAAGGTACTCATTTTCTTCTTACTATTGCACTCAACTTGGAATGCATAGCTCTCACAACAGCCCCCCAATCTTTTCTTTCAATCATTTGATGGAGGAAAATTCAGTACTTTAGAGGTTTGCAAATATACCCCTATAATCAACAGTGGTCCTTTTTTTTTAATTTTTAATGTTTGTGGGTACATGGTAGGTGTACATACTTTTGGGATAGACGTTTTGAGACAGGCATGCAATGTGAAATAAGCAAATCATGAAGAATGGGGTATCCATCCCCTCAAGCATTTATTCGCTGAGTTGCAAACAATCCAATTACACTCTTTAATCAACAGTGGTCCTTGACCGGCACCTTGCTGCCAACCAAAAAATGCATGAGAAATGCCCTCTCCAAGAGCTAGTTATCCTCTTTTGCCATCCAGTTCTATTTTTATCAGTTTATTACACTCCTTCTGACATTGGCTGGGATCCAGGCCCTTAGAAACTGCCTGGCAGAAAGCACTCCAGAGCAGGCGTGCCGCTACATAAAGAGCATCTGTCACCCCAATTTATGCAAATCACTGACAAGGACCATTTTTAAAGTTAAAAAAATAACAAAACTAGTAAGAACTTTCTAATATAGAAGAAAGAAAATTCAAATTCAGGTGAAGAAAGTGGCAGGAAGATGTGGGAAGTGAGGTCACGCATTCAAAACTTAGAAAAGACACCAGTCCCCATGCCAGAAAAAAGACTGGTCCAGATGTGAGACCTAAGTCCCATGGGAGGTAAGTCGTAGCTGTGTATCTCTCACTAACCTAGCAGCCTCCTAGCGGAAAGGAGCGACTATGGCATTGCCTAAATGCCTTGCCTTTGTGTGTATTTCTGTTTATGTCAGGAGAAAGAAATTTTAGGAAAAGCTGAGGACAGTATAGTTGAATAACCGTAGTATGGTTCATCGCATAGGAGACCTGATATTCATCCCAGACGAAGCTCTACCTCATTTTTTTGCTTTAATAGAAAAAGTGCTTTTTCCAGTGTATAGCAGGAATAGTCCATCACCCCCAGGTTCTGGACACTTAGAAATGGATGCTCAGGAGAAGACAGGATCTCAAACAGAGTTGAGAGCAAATGAAGCTACAGGAGACTTCAGGACAAGAACAAGGGAATGGTTGCTTCATATTAAAAGAAAAGAGTTGATCTGTTAAGAAAGAAAGAGAGAGAGAACAAAAAGAAAGGAAGAAAGTGAGAGAAAGAGAAAGAAAGAGAAAAAGAAGAAAAGAAAAAAAGAAAGAAAGAGAAAGAAAGAAAAGAAAAGAAAGAAAGGAAGGAAGGAAGGAAGGAAGGAAGGGAGGAAAGAAAGAGAAAGAAAGAAGAAAAAGGAAGGAAGGAAGGAAAGAAAGAAACAGAGAAAGAAGAAGAAAAAAAAAAAAGGTCAGGTGAGGTGGCTCACACCTGTAATCCCAGCACTTTGGGAGGCTGAGATGGGTAGATCACTTGAGGTCAGGAGTTTGAGACCAGCCTCAGCCTAGCAAACATGGTGAAACTCAGTCTCTGAAAAATACAAAAGAAAAATAGTCAGCGGTGGTGGTTGGCGCCTGTAATTCCAGCTACTCGAGAGGCTGAGGTAAGACAATCACTGGAACCAGGGGGCAGAGGCCGCAGTGGGCCGAGACTGCACCACTGCACTGCAGCCTGGGTAACAGAGCAAGATTCTATTTCAAAATAAAAGAGAGAGAGAGAGAGAGAGAGATGAAGCAGTATTAGGACTTGATCAACTTTCAGTTTTGAGATTCCCTTGAGTAACTATAACACATATTTATTTGTTTGGCAGAAAGCATTAATCCCACTATTGTGTGTTGGCCAAGATGAGAATAATATGCATATTCCCTAGAATTGTCTAGGGAGAATTCCTTCTTCAACCATTATTTCTTCATACGTTTACAATACTGATGTCTTATCCAACATTCTAGCAAAATGCAACACTTTTCTATCTTAGAAAACTTGAATTTTTCCAAGCCATAAGGCTCACTGCATTTTTTGAATTTGCATTCTATGAAAGCCAATTTTCTCTATCTTCCTAACAAGAGAGTGCTAGGTTTGTCTAGGAACTCTGTAATGATTTTATTAAATATATAATTATACTTAACATGCTATATTTACCAAGAACGTGACACTTAATTCCACATTAATCATTCCATTCTATCTTGATTTGCACAGAGCCCATGGTTACAAGGAGAATGTGGGTTTTACAAAGGGGTCAGCACCCAGCACATCTGAGACAGACCCATCCGTGTGCCATGCTCTGGTGCTGAGTCCAACGTTCTTTCCTTTCAAAGTAGCCCTTTGTGAACCGACACAATTATGTTTCTATTTCTCAAACCACTTTCAGACCTATTTGGAACCTGCCTTCACAGCTTATTTTTAAGATTCTAGAACAAAAATAGAAATTTATCATCTTTGACATAAAAAAGTCCCAAAAAGGACTCCTGGCTTCTACTAGAAGGAGACACCAGGATGCAAGTTTTATTCTGTTACTTGATGAGGTTTGGTTTGTCCCCTCCAGATCTCATGCTGAAATGTGGCCTCCAGCACTGCAGGTGGGCCCAGGGGCAGGTGTTTGAGCCCTGGGGGCAGATGCTCGTGAATGGCTTGGTACCGTCCTTGCTGCAGTAATGAGTGAGTTCCCACCCCATGAGTTCACACGGGACATCTGATTGCTTAAAGAGCCTGTCCCCTCCTCTCTCACTCTCTTGCTCCCTCTGTCTCTTGCTCCTGCTCATGCCATGTGACACCCTGGCTCCCCTTCACCTTCCTCCATGAGTGGAAGCTTCCTGGGGCTCTCACCAGAAGCAGATGTCAGCACCATGATTCCTGTATTGCCTGCAGAACCGCGAGCCCAATAAACCTGTTTTCATTATATATTATTCAGCCTCAGGTATTCCTTTAGAGAAACACAAATGAACTAAGGCACTGCTGAAGAAACAAGATGTGTTTACAGTTCTGGAAGCACCTGTGACACAGAGCCTTATCCAGGAAGGGCATGTAACAGCTCCAGAAGAAAGGTATTTACCTGGCTACACTTCCCAGAGGGGGCTGCAAAGACCCTGAAGGCCTGGTCCATATGGGTTGTCCTAATAAATCTGAGACTCAAAAGGTGTTAGTCACTTCCTAAGCACAGATATGCTTCTGTTTCTGATGGGTAAGACTGCGGTCTTTATTGCTTTAATATTGCATCATTCTCAGCAAATGGACACAAGAGCAGAAAGCCAAACAATGCATATTCTCACTCATAAGTGGGTGTTGAACAATGAGAACACACGGACACGGGGAAAGAAACATCACATACCAGGGCCTGTTGGGGGGTTGGGGACTGTTGAGGGATAGCAGGGGGCGGGGGGATAAGGGAGGGATAGCACTAGGAGAAATACCTAATGCAGATGACAGGTTGATGGAGGCAGCAAACCACCATGGCACGTGTATACCTATGCAACAAACCTGCACGTTCTGCACATGCATCCCAGAACTTAAATTTAAAACAAAATATTGTATCCATTGTCTCAGAACACACAGCCCTCAGGGACATCTGAGGGTTTACAATAATTCTTAATAGCATTGAACCTGGGCACCAGCATGCAGCATGGTCAGTAGTTTCTAGGATACCTTCTGCCCCCACTTCCCTCTCTCCTCTTTTCCCCTCTCTCTCTGCCTGTCTCTCTGTCTCCCTCCTCCTCCTCTGTCACTCTCATTCTGCCCCCCGACAGTTTGCCCCAGGGTCTGGTGGTCCTTGGTGCCTGCTGGTTTGGGTTTTTTTGGTGGTGGTACTGCTGCATCTCCTGACCACAGTCTTTTATTCTTTTCAGGTCTTTTTCTCCGCTCCACGTCCTTGAGCCTACCGTTCTTCATAAGATGCAGACAGGCTTCCTTTCCAGGGGATGAAAACTCCTCCTGCAGTCCCCAAAGGAGTCTGTTTTATTCACTCATGCCAAGTCCTCTCTGAAGAACTTGAGAAGTCTGCAGAAGTGGCCTAGAAGGGGCCTTCAGATCAAATGGTCAACTTGTTCCCTGATTATCTTTCCCTTTCTCTTACCAGCAATTGTGGGAGTGGGGACAGGGCTTATATACCAACTCATTTTTAACCCATGAATCTCAGCACCTGTATTAGTCTGTTCTCACACTGCTAGAAAGACACACTCAAGACTGGGTAATTTATAAAGAAAAGAGGTTTAACTGACTCACAGTTCTGCTGGCTGGGAGACCTCAAGAAACTCACAATGATGGAGAAAGGTGAGAGAGAAGGAAAGGCATGACACGCATGGCAGTAGGTGAGAGAGAGAGAGTGAGCAAAAGGAGAAGAGCCCTCATAGAACTATCAACTCTTGTGAGAACGTGCTATCACAAGAACAGCAAGGGGGAAATCAGCCCACTGAGCCACTCACCTCCCACCAGGTCTCGCCCTTGACACATGGGGTGATGGGGATTACAATTCAAAATGAGATTTGGATGGGGACGTAAAGCCAAACCATATCACGGCCCAGCTATCATTCCAAATCCCTCATCACTCTAAGCCCCTAGGCTCTCTTGCAGGTAAGATACCAGGGAGCCCATCCTGATGTCCCAAGCGTCCTGTGGGAGACAAGGATATTAAGACTCAGCTACAACCTCACAACCCGGGAAAGCTGCCAGGGACTGTGGATTCGCTGTGCTCACCATGGCAGCAAGCCATGCTGTGCAAGCGGGCACATTGCAGCTGATTTGGGTTTGTAAATGATGACCAAGTTTGCAGCAAGAAGGAAATGAATCGGATGGATTCGATCTGAGGATGGAATCGATCTAGACAGGTGGATCTCGCAGGAGGCAGAAAGGAGATGAAGCTGACAGAGCAATCAAAGCATAAAGGGGAGAAGGAACGTGGCACAGAGAAGCACATGTGCTTGCAACAGGGGCTCCAAGTGAATGACAATAATGCTGATGAGTGGGAAAAAAATAAGTTAGAGAGACAGAGCGGGACTGGAATGCTGAGCCTGACAATGTGAAGAAACAGCTACTTATTGGATGAGGTAAGAAAAAAATAGGCAGTAATAATGAATTTTAGAGAAGGAAGGTGACATGACAAAAGTAGTGTTGTAAAAATATTAACCCCACAGAATCATCTAGAATGCACTCCAATTGGGAATACTTTTCAAGAGACTAAAATAATCCAAACTTGAAAGGGAGCTCAGCTTTAGTGGTAAAATCAAGCACAGAAAGAAGTAAATAAATCCAAGAGAAACTTTTTAAAGAAGAACTTTTCCAACTAATTTATAATGAAATAAGCATGGGGTAAGAGATATTATCACCTCCTACGTTTAAGAAACATCCCACAGATAGTTCTTGATTCGTTATGCCATTAATGGGAAAAAAGTACTATATTCTTGTTTCCCTTGGTTGGCCAGGCATAAGAACAAAACCGTTCTTAAAGTTCTTAATGTTCCTACAGACAACATTTCTGGCATTCTCAATATTGCATCAGAAATTCTCTATGTTATATGTTACCTAGAAAAGCAAGTTTATTATTTCTCCACCTTAACTACAGACAATAAGCCTATTGTATCTACATCTTCACTTCTGCTTTACTTTCAGGAGGCTGCACCTGAACATTCATGACTATTCAATCAACACAGGCTGGTGGGTGGTAAATGTAATGTCATTTCATGATACATTTCAGAATAGTATTTTCTCTCTCAAAAATTGAATAAATGGCATACAAGGGCATCCAGCTCTGATTTTAAATTCAAATTATAAACCTGCTGCAATGTGTATATTAGAAAAGAATACATTGTATTCTTCAACTATAGCTTATATGATTTCTTTTTCTTCATTTCACACCATTCTTCCAATTCACATAATCACAATATCCTTCATATGACAACTCAATAGAATCTTTCAATTCCAAAGTAAGTGGAGATGGTCACATAAAATGTCCCTGACTGTCAAAATTGCTCTAAAATTGTCTGTGGTTACATTTGCCTCTGGCCAAGCAATCAGTTGAGAACTTGAGCATCAGGATATGTCTCTGTTAAAATGTTTTTGGTAATATGTGGATATGTGCAATTAATCACTATAGAACCTCCATTTTGTAACTCTGAGATTCAAAGGAATGTGCTACTACCTGAGTCTGATTCCATCCAGTGTTGTCCTGGAAAACACAAATGGTAACAATAGTGCTGAATCAAAGCTTCTGTAGCGGAAGGCACTTAGCTCAGCCCTTTGTATGAATTGTCTCATTTAATACTCTAGCAACACCATGGTGGGTACTATTTCATTCCCTCTTTTGCAAAAAATAAACTGAATCATAGAGTTTCAGTAACTTCCCCAGGAACACTCACTAGCAAGCTACACTAATGTAAGTTTTGTGAGTTATACATAGTGCACAGTCGGTGCTCTGAGAAAGATGAAGACAACAGTGTTACACAGGAAGACATCTCGGGGTAATGACACATAAGCTGGGTGCTGGCAGACTTTGGATTTCTAGAGAAACATAACAGTTGTCCAAGATCTTTTATATAAGATCCTTATAAAGAAGAAATACACAAAGGTTTAGTTGCTAAGCTCAGGACACTTAGACAACACTCTCATGACTCAAGTACTCAAGTACTGAAGTCTCAATCCCTTGAACTCCCTTGAACACACACACACACACACACACACACACACACACACACACACACACACTCTCTCTCTCTCTCTCTCGTCTTCATTCCTCTCCTCTCCTCTCCTTCTCCCTACATCGACAGAGGCTACCACAAACTTACTACATCTTTAGGATCCCAAACTCTTGCTGACTTTTTCTAGCGGTTTTCATTGCCTTGTAATTTACTATGCAAAGAAAAATCACCCATTTGTACACCCTCCTCATTCTTCAGCCCTGGGGAAAGGGAAGGGGAGAGAAGAGGAGAGGTCTCTTCAGGTAAAGGGATAGCATTTCAAGAGCCTCACAACCCAAGAAAATAGGCTCCATGTAGTTACCATCCCTTCAATAAGGAGCCTTTCGAATTTTTCTAGTGTGTGTTCTACACGCTTGTATCATGACCACATGGTTCTGGAACTCAAAAATTCAATGATTTTGCAAAAACTGAAGCTATCAAATAATATCATCCGTTGCATTTTCAAATCTTGAAATTTTAAACATGTCTTCATATAAACAATTCTTTCTCCCCATAACACTTGGCCTTCCTATAAATATGCCAAGCTCAGTCAATCTTTTTTGAATAAAAGAGTGGATGTGCAAAAAGACGGACATTTTCTGCTGTGTTCCATTATCTGTAGTGTCTCTTGAATTAACATTTTTGATGCCTTCACCATAGTAAATTGGCTATCACTTATGACTCCCATTTCTTCTTAAACTCTCCCAAGACCACTTTCCAAACTCAAGCCTTCATTGCCACTGACCTAATCCAGTACAATAGCTTTGCGGTCCCCTATGTTATATCTCTGCCTTCAATGGTTTTGCTGCAATGTCTCCTCCACATTACCACACAGGTATCTTCCTATCACATCACATTCATCCGGTTATTTTTCTGCTCAAAAAATTGTGATGGATCCTCTTCATATATAGAACAAAATTCCCTAGCCTAGAGTTAACATCTTTCATAATCTGGGCCTAATATGTTTTTTCTATGTCATGCACGACTTAATTCTTAATGTATCAAGGTAAAATAGATACTAATTGGAACATTTCTTTCTTGTCTGTATTATTTCATCCCCAAATTCCTTACACTAACTGTACAGTCACTAGATTTGCTCATATAAACCCCATCATAGCTCAAGGCCCCATTTGGATTCAGACTCCTCTATAAATCCACCCTTCAGGTTGGGCTTAATTTTCCACATGGATTTTGTCCTTATCTTTCCAGTGGACCCTCTGTTCTGAGTTGTATTACAGTTCCTTGCACACATGCCTGTAACTCATAAAGAGCTTGAACATGTGCCCCACAGGGAGCTTGACCCTAGCATGTGCTCAAGCAACATGCATTGCATGTAATTCTTCCCAATGCTGAACCTCAGACTTCTCCGTCGGACACTTTCAGGCTTTTGTTGGCCAGTTGCACTTCTCTAGTCAATGAGAATAGAGTCTTTGAGATAAAATCCATCTATTGTCTTGTTGGCAGGCCACATATCCAGCCCATCTGTGCGGATGCCACAGACAGCTTGGATAACATCTGTTAGGCACATCCATTAATGAGACTCTATGCCCACCTATCCATCAGAATCAAGACAGCAATGAAAGTAATTTAATACACCACATTCTCTATTCAAAGGCCCGGGAACAATGAAACCCTAAGATATATCATGCCCTCAGTTAATTCCTTTCAGTTAACTTTGAAACTTTGAAACAACGCATTCTAATTGTCTCTTAAAAGCTAAGCAATCCAAGCTGTATTTGGAGATGGCTGATGATATATTTATTTCACAATGGCCCAGAACACTCATTTAGTTTTACCTTTAAACTATCTTCCAACTCTATATATTTTGAATACCTCTCTGTTTATTCTCTTTGAAGAACTTATCATTTGTCTGTCTCTGAAGAGAGTAATTCATTCTAAGGATCCAAGATTATTTTACTCTGCAATTGCCAGAAGGAATATTTCATCTTGATTATATTTTAAATATTCACTGTAATTTTTAACATTTATATGTAGTGTGGACTACATACCAGTTCATTTCCATTGAAATGTTTCATTTGACATTTGTTTATACTAGTCTTAAGACAGAAATATAGTTGGAGAAAACTTTATCCTATGATATTGTCTAATTAACAAATAATTCTCTATCACCAGCAGCATTCTCATTGCTAGATGAAATAATATTTCACCAAGCAGCATATTGCACCTACTGATACCTAATGGAATCAATAGGTACAATACGGAAACCTAAACACTGGTCTGAGGTCTGATACTGGAGATCATTTGATGAGGAGCTCCTACATATGCATATAACTTCGGGATAAGGAATTTGTAGTAAGTGGGGTCCTCTCATGTTAGATAATCTTCATAAAGTGATTCGAGCAGAAACTTGACTACTGATTTCATGAACTTTAATTACTTTTTAATGCCTTTTATTGTTATATGTTTTGATGTCTGCTTTGCAGATATATGAAATTTAATAAAGATATAGCATAGTAAACAAAATTTAGCTAGAGAATAATAAAGTAACTCCAAATTCAAGATACATATTTAGCCTCATTTGAAAGAATGAGCCACATACAAAATCCACTTAAAATGAGTTAATAGTTAAGCATTAATTAAATAACTGGAAATTATAAATATCTAGAAACGTATAGTAGCTTATCCATGATGAAGTGTTAGAAAGAGAAAAATAATATATGCTACTGTCTTAAGCCCTAATAGCTTGACCATTTCCATTAATTTGAAATGGTCAAACTGACATAGTATCAAAACTGAAACTAAGTATCAGCACATTCTACCAGAAATGAGATACGAATTAACTTTGTTAAATATAATTATATTTAGTTATTAAACTGGGGTATGAGTTATATATTTTCCTTGGATAATGAATCACTTTTCAGCATAAAATGTGAACAGTAGATATGTCTACCCATAGACATTTCACCACAGAGATACATTACACTTGTCAATAAAAGCATGCTGTGTTGGTTTGTTTTGTACCGCTGTAACAGAACACCACAGATTGGAAAATTTATAATTAACAGAAATTTATTGGCTTATAGCTCTGAAGGCTGGAAAGTCCAATATCAAAGCCCAACATGTTCGGTGTTGGTGAAGGCCCAGTCTCTGCTCCCAGATGTTCTCTTGAACACTGCGTCCTCCCGAGGGGAGGAGCACGCTTCCTCACCTGGCAGAAGAGCAAAAGAGCCAAAAGCCAGATCACTCCTTAAAGCCCTTTTATTAGGACACTTAACTCAACCATGAAGGTGGAGCTCTCATGGCCCAAATTTCTTCTTAAAGTCCCACCCCCCAATACCATTACATCAGCAATTAAATTTCAATATGAGTGTGGAGGAAACAAATACTCAAATTATAGTATATATGTCATCACTCTTTGACAATTATTCCAAATGTTCTCTATAGAAGGTTTAAAGTTAACCATAATATAAAAGTATTATTAAAAGTAACATGCACATTTTCATAAGACTTAAAAATGCATCTAAAAAAAACCCACAGCAATCAGATTGGATATATTGAATCTATGTAATGTATAAGAACTTCAATCCAAACATTTGGAACATCTCAGTTGAAAGGAAACTGACGCACAACCAAGTTTAAGTTGTATTTTGTGTAGCACATGAGTTCCATGAGGACTATTTCCATATTGCTAATTGCCAATATGCATGAACTATACCTGTCCACCTAGAGTTCTGCAAATCTACCTACATTTTTGAGAACTGTTATCATTGCTTCCTTTATTGTCAGCTATATGGTCATAAAAATATAATGATTCGTGTTATCAGAACGGAAGTTGGTTTTATAGCCTCTCCAGAACTGTAATGTCGACAGTAGTGAGGAATCATGGCATTAATTTGTAAAGAATTTGCTGTGACGGTTTGGTTCTTTCATTGTATCCTCTATATCATTTTAAGCAAAGACACGTTTCTTGAAGATATTTACCCCTTGTGTGCCTTCCTTTTTATTTTAATCATTTTCCATACTTTTCTTTCTTACCTTTGTAAGAAATTGAAATTACCCTTTGGAAGACAAAACTCGTATTGCTACTTCAAGAGGTATGAAAAAGCTGGTGGTGTCATGGGAGTTGTGAGACAGTTTGGCTCCAAATGCCATGCTAAAACAACTGCAAAAGCACAAGGGTTCTGCATCTTTGTGAAGATCATCAGGGCACTCTTGCATGGTAATTTAATTCTAATGGTTGTATTTGCAGGTCTCTGTGAACCACGCAGTCCTTTCAGTTAAACAGAATGAAAATTGGAGCTGAATACTGAGTCGGGGGCATGAAACCAGTGAGCCACAGTGGTGTTAGAAAAAGCTGATAATACATTTGAAAGCACAAATGCACATAGGAGGAAATCTAGTGAGTAATGCAACAAATGCCCTTCTGCGCCGAAGGAAAAATAAACCTGACCATTAAAAAACTGATTGCAAGGTCTTTAACTTGCCTAAATCATTTCTCCCTTAACTGAAAAATAGATGATTAGAGGCAGGAAGTAAGCAAGCCGCTAGTAGCAGAGTAGAAAATGAAAACTAAATTCTCCCATCTTGTTGATGTATAACACCTTTTTAAGATTTCAGTGCTAAAATGCTAACAGTCAATTTATTGGCTATTTCTTACATGTGCTTCTTGTAAACAAATTATGGCAAATGTAGAAGACTTAAAACAGTGGAGATATATTCTCTCATAGTTCTGGAGGCCAGAAGTCTTAAATCAGCATTACTGAGCCAAAATCAAGGTCTCCGCAGAGCCACATACCCATTGGAGGCTCTAGGGAAAGCCTGTGCTTTATCTCTCCCAGCTCCTAGTGACGGCCACATTCTTCGGCTTGTGTTCACATCATTCCCACCTTCAAGTTCAGCAATGCCTTTAAATGTGTTTCAGATTCAGATCACCTTCTGCCGCCTTCTCTCATAAGGACACTTCCGAAGGCATTTAGGGCCCACCTGGATAATCTCCCATCTTAAGAGCCTCAACTTAACCACATCTACAAAGACGCTTTTTTCCAAATAACATAACATTTGCAAGTTGCAGGAATTAGTACATCATAGATTTCACTGGGAGAACAAGGACATTATTCCACTAACCACTAATCATATAAATTGTATTTAGCCATATGTAAAAAAAAAAATCTACTGGACATTGATTTGTCAACTTTTTATCATGCATAATAGGACAAATCTAAAATTACACAAGATGTATAAAGACAATCATAGGAAACAGTTATTGTTTTGCATGTCCAACATCCACCCTTTTATATGCAACAGCAAAAGACAATTATATAAAGCAGCCTTCCAGCTCCGCATCGTCCTGCACAACAAAATATGTGCTGTGCCAGTCTCCAGCCTTTGGGGGGCTACACCCTTTGCAGCAAAGACTTGGCATCTATTGACGAACCTTATCCATGCATATAAACAGTGTGAGATGTTCACAGTCCTCTGCTCGGAGAACTGTGCTCTTGTGCTTTAAACCAGGGTTTAGAAAGAAAAACAAAGTCCACACCTGTTGATTTCTCTTGCAGTTGCATTTTTTAAAACTCTAAATATGAGTGATACTTCTACTCTGGTCAGCATGCAAGCATGGTAATACTTAGGCTGCCTTAATGGGGTCTCAGACAGAAAATCTATAAGGTGACTTTAAGTGACATCAATTTTATGCTACTTCCCAATCCTGAAAAAAATCCATTCCAAAGTACCTTTACATGAATTACAAACATAAAGGCATATTCTTCTTCCAGTAGCTACATGAAATGTTCAAGCACCGTATTAATTGCAAAAGAACATAAATTTGCTTCTTTGAACATGTATTGTATCTCTATATCTTCTACTATAAGCTGTTATTTGTTTGCATGAGCTTTTATACCTACCAGAAAACTTATCTCAACTTAAATAACCCCAAAATAGTTAATACTGTGGCCCCTCTTTCCCCATCATTCACCAGGTAATATTATAGGTAGTAAGTCATAATGGCATAGGGCTATATCTGACGTTTGTATTCCTCCAAACTTCATAGGTAGACATCCTCAGCCCCTAAGTGATGGTATTGAGAGGCAGGACCTTTAGGAGGTGATTGAGTCAGGAAGGCACAGCTCTCATGAATGGGATTAATGCCTTTGTAGGACAGAACCCAAAGAGTACCCTGGCCCCTCCTACTGTAATGGGGGGACAGGAGCAGGTTGCAGGAGATGCTGACTGCTCCCTGATCGGATGTGTTTTCTTCCAGGTCCTTGGGCTCTCACTCACCCAAGAATGGGGAGGAGACCCAGGCGGCACAGTGATATTGTTCAAGTAAATATCGGACCCAAAGAGCTTGCAGAAAAGTGATTTATTAGGCAGAGAGAGAGACAGAGAGAAAGAGACAGAGAGATCCCACGCTGTCATGGGAGGGGATCCAGAGGTGGAGTCTGCATAGGTAAGGGGCAGGGGGACTTTTAATCTGGAACTTACTCCTGCCCCATTCAAGTTCTTGTCCCATCAGAGGAGTCCTCTTAAACTTCCACTGGAGTGATTGATTTTTGATTTTGATATCAGATTGGCTGCCTGGCCCACACTCCTCCCAGAGCTTTTCCCGGGCATTCTAAACAAAGGAAGCTTACCTGGCTGCCTACCTAGCCCACACATACACAGAAGTTAGACAAAGGACTCCAGTTCCTGGATGGGGACATGAATGAGGGCAGATTGGTCATGAGGTTGGGAAGTTTCTGCCTTTGAAACCACACCTGATGTGGACCTGGGAAGAGAAGTTAACACAGTCCCTCACTACTACGTAGTGGTAGAATATGCCAACTATGAACCTGGAAGCAATTCTCCCACCGGACACCCAATCAACTGACATTCTGCTACCAGCTTTCCAGCCCCTAAAACTATGAGGCATCAACTTTTACTGTGTCTAAACTGCACTGTCTCAGGCCTTTTATTGTAGCAGCTTGAATGAACTAAGACAAACGGGTCTCAAACAGCATGTATTCCATCAACAATCATTTAGTAATTATTAATAAGTTAGCACAGGATCAAAGTCAAAGTCAAGGTAATTTCACCCTCTGAAAGTCTACTGAAATCAATTCACATTAGATTAGATTAGCCATCTGCAGAAATCATTTTATGAGTAACTGGGTCTCTGAGGTCAAAAGCAGATCTAGCTATTCAATGAAGGCTTGACAATGTAAATGAGTGCTTAGTATCTACTGAATCTTGGTATCCTCTTATTTTTTCAGAGGAAACACAACACAAATTTTTAGGCAATAGCTTAGAGTCTGTAAAAGGATCAATAATTTGTCAGGTTCTTTCCAATACCATTGAAGGGAAGGCCATCCCCACTGACCTGCTCAATTAACTCAGGCTGTTCAAGTCCCATATCTGCTGTGGTCCCCAAACAGGGCTCCAGATCACACTCTGCTTCCATATTCTCTTCTAATTCTTCCAGTACCTATTTTGATTCCATGTTTATCAATGTGTAATGAGGAAATACATTGGTGGGCTGACCTAAGCATTCAGATATAAGAGAAGTTTTCATTTTATAATGAGTTTATTTACTTATTTTTATTTATTTTGAAATGGAGTCTCACTCTGTCACACAGGCTAGAGTACACTGGTGCGATCTTGGCTCACTGCAATCTCTGACTCCCGGGTTCAAGTGATTCTCCTGCCTCAACCTCCCCAGTAGCTGGGATTACAGGTGTGCACTGCCAGTCCTGGCTAATTTTTGTATTTTTAGCAGAGACTCAGTTTCACCATGTTGGCCAGACTGGTCTCAAACTCCTGTCCTCAGGTGACCTGCCCAGCCCATCTCAGCCTCCCAAAGTGCTGGGATTACAGGTGTGAGCCACTGTGCCCAGTCTTATAATGAATTTAAAAATCAGCATTCTACTTTAAATCACAGTCTCCCACAAGTTTGGGGTGTCAATCAATCACTGAGTCCTGACAGACATACAACTCAGCTTCACAAACCTACAAAGTTGAGAATAAGACCTTGAGATATGGTGACCACATCAAGACTGTCCCATCCATGAAGCCTCACCCAAGAAGTCAGCTTTTCCCCAGATGTCTATTCATCTCTAATCATTGGTATTCCGTGGACTCATTTGAGAAATGTGTATTAAGAGCCTACTGGGTGTCAGGCACTGCTCTAGGAAACACAGCAGCAAAAATGGTTTGCATGATCCTTGCTCTCAAGAACTTTGGTGTCTATTAACAGTAAACAGGAATACTTTAAATGAAAAAAAAATACGAACTAGAACCTAAAGAACTGAGTAGGAGTTAGCTATGAAAGTGAATATAAAGGTTTGCCAGGTGGAAAAAAGAGGATAAATAAGACTATGATGTATGATGTCAAAAAGAGCCAGATGCATGCAGAGAGAAGGAAGAAGTTTGGAGCTTAGTGAGAGGAGAGGAGAGTAGCAAGAGGCCCAGAGACAGAGGGAGAGACAGGTAGAGGCCAGGCCACACTGGGCACGAATAGCAGGGCATGTCAGAAATTCTCTACCTTTGTTCTATATTCAATTTAACACTTTGAAAGGACTTAATCCTTGTAAATCACATCAAGATATTGTTTGATTGGGACCTGCAATGACCAGCTTCTACCCCACCTACCTACTAATATTCTGCATTTCTAACAGATAAACAGAAAATAAAAACAAGGAGCAGCCTGTCTCTCTTATTCTCAGCAAGCAGAGGTTGTCATAAATGGCAATGCAGCCCCTATGAACCATATCCAGCCAGCACTTGAGTTGAATGTAAACTTTTTGACTGAATTAGGATGCCTTTGCATAAGCCACCACTCTGCAAGTTGCCCACAAGCCCAACACTCCCTACTGTCTTGTAAATCACCTGCTGTGGTCATTCATTTTACCCACTTTGCTTCCAAAGTCTTCTGAGTTTGCAATCTGTCTTAGTCTGTTCTGTGTTGCTATAACAGAACACCAGAGACTGGGTAATCTATAATGAACAGAAATGTATTGGCTTATAGTTCTGAAGGCTGGGAAATCCAGGATCTGGCATCTGGCAAGGGCCTTCTTGCCACATCATAACATGATAAAAGGCAGAAGGCAAGAGTGTGTGTGAGAGAGAGCAGTGGGAGCGGGCCAGACTCTTCCTGTTATCAGGCGCCTGCTCCCACAGTAACTCACTCGCTCCCATCATGATGGCATCAACCTCATAATGCCCCACCTCGAAACACTGTTGCATTAAGGATTAAGCTTTCAACACTTGCTTCTTGGAAGAAACACTTAAATTACAGCACAGTCTATATTCACATTGTCAGGCTATATGATGTATTCACCTGATTTTACTGAAAGAACCCAAGCCAAACGAGGTCACAAGAAGAAGTAATTATTATCCTTCTGTGGTTCCAGCATCTTTTGAAAACATGATGAAAATGTTCGAGTCTCTCCCTCAGGCGATTGTCTGGAAGTGTGCAGACACATACATGCACATGTATGTCAGTGACACAATTTTACATCACTTCTGAAAACCATTTAAGAAACTCAACTAAGAAACACCAGAAACTGGCAACTGAAGCCAGCTGAAAATTATCACTGAGGCAAGGAATGGTAGGTGTTGTAACATGATGGGGAATGATATAGTTTGGATTTGTGTCCTTGCCCAAACCTCATGTTGAACTTTCATTCCCCATGTTGGTGGAGGGACCTGGTGGTAAGTGGTTGGCTCATGGGGGTGGATTTCCTTCTGGCTGCTCTCAAGACATGGTTGTTTAAAAGCATGTGGTACCTTACCCTTCGCTTTCTCCTCCTTCTCAAGGCATGTAAGATGTGTTTGTTTCCACTTCCCCTTCTGCAATGATTGAAAATTTCTTTACGGCACTGTTCACAACAGCAAAGACTTGGAACTAACGCAGATGTCCATCGATGATAGACTGGATAAAGAAAATGTGGCTCATACACACCAGGGAATAATATGCAGTCATAAAAAAGGATGAGTTCATGTCCTTTGCAGGGACATGATAAAGCTAAAAACCATCATTCTCAGCAAACTGACACAAGAACAGAAAAACAAACACCGCATGTTCTCACTCATAAGTAGTTGTTGAAAAATGAGAATATATGGACACTGGGAGGGAAGTATCACACACTAGGGCCTGTTGGGGGTTTCGGGGCTAGGGGAAGGATAGCAGGGGGTGGAGGGGTATATGGGAGGGATAGCATTAGGAGAAATATCTAATGTAGATGACAGGTAGATGGACGCAGCAAACCACCATGGCACGTGTATACCTATGTAACAAACCTGCACATTCTGCCCATGTACCCCAGAACTTAAAGTATAATAAAAACAAGAAAATGTCTTGAGGCCTCCCCAGACAGGCTTCCTATACAGCCTGCAGAACTGTGAGTCAATTACACCTCTTTTCTGTATAAATTACCCAGGCTCAAGTAGTTCTTTATAGCAATGTGAGAATGAGTTAATATAGGGAAACTTGTCCATGGATGAGATGAAGGGGAGGCTGTGTCCAGGACCTCCAGCCACAGGTACCATGGCCTTTCTGAAGGCCACTTTTTCTTTTATATATGGCCTAACATTTCCCAGAACTCATTTCAAAAACTCTATAAAGAAAGAGAACAGGTATACAATTTGTTATTAGTTCTCATAAAGACCATCAAGAAAGACTATGTCCCCTGGAAATATTTACATTGGCTCTCTCGTCTGAAACAATCAGATTTTCTATGCTACCAAATACTGATGGAAAGCTTTTCCAGGCAGAAGAAAAAGCAGCGACAAATCTGAGGATAAACTTTTTGTTGCTGTTTTTGCAGCCTGCCTTTTGCCCACTTTCTGCCTTGATGGCATTCTTGTGGGTGTGATCTTCTCATGCAAATTTATTTTCTTCTTCTCATATGTCATCTTACTACCTCTAGCCCTCATTTCTTTCAGATACAAAATTTAAAGAATTCTGCAGTTTTCCAACAAATCGTGTAAATGAATTTGTAGTTTTCACACTGCTGCTGAAAATGTGAAAGCATATCAAGTGTTAGTCCTTCTCAAATGTCACAACCATAAGTATCAGGATTCCCTATTGAAAATCACCCCTCTGAGAATCTCAACACAACTCTGGCAAAAGACTTTAAAGAAGATGTATATAATTCTATCTAAATCATAAAATCCATCCAAAGTAAAACTGTCATCCAACTCAGAATGCTGAAAGAGACACACACGTGTTTGCATGCATGGTTGAATTGGACAGCTACGCAGGCATGATTGACTCCACACAGCCTGAGCAATCTGGAACTTAAACGTCTCTATCTCATTATCTCATTTTAAGTCACAATGTTGACAGCTGATGAGACTTCGTGCAAAACACGGCTCTATAGGACACAGCCTCTACCTAACATGCTTCTAGCAGAAAATGACAAGCAAAGAAACTAACTCTAGAAAGCCCACCCAAAATGCTTCTTAGAAAGGTATTCATTTCTTTTCTACAACTATTGGGATTTTTTTGTGTGTGGGCAGAAAAATATTAAAACAGACCATCTGTCACTGGAGACTCCACTAGAGAAATACGTTTTCAGCAAAATGGAAGGTTTTCAGAAATGATTTCAAAGCAGCTTGGCATGAGGCACTGGATCCAGACGCCTCTTACAGAGCAGACGCTGGAGTGGAGGACAAAAAGGATAAGTCAGCAAGGACTCCGCCAAGGAAAGACTGATGCGGTGCCACCAAGATACAGGACTCAGCGTAAATTCAATATGGAAAGCTTGAGAAGCCAGGAACCGTATTTGAAAAGCAGCATTTCAAGGCAAAATCATTAGGAAAGAAGGGGACACAGCTAAGATGGCGGAGAGCACGAAGCAGCAAAGGAAATGGAGAAGAGAGAGTGGAGACAGTGAGGCACCAGACGGCCAATACTTATCTAGGGTTTTCACAGCCTTGATCGTTGCCAAGTAAAATAGTTTAGGAATTACCCACATGGTGTGCTAAATACTTTACATAGACTTAGGCAGATATTATTTCCCCCATTCAAGGAAATGGCTGTGTTTATTGAGAGAATAAAATGATCCTAGAGAATGCAGAACACTCAAGAAGAGAACGCAACTACAACTGATATGCACAAGAGAGAGTGGGATTAAAAATTACTCTACTCTGATTTTAGGAGATGGATAATAGTCACGAAGTTTATATATATATACACAGCTGGGGATGGCGGCTCATGCCTATAATCCCAACACTTTGGGAGGCTGAAGGGGAAGGGTCCCTTACAACCAGGTGTTCAAGAGCAGCCTGGGTAACACAGTGAGACTCCATCCCTTAAAAAAAAGTGTGCATGGTGGCAGACACTTGTATTCCCAGCTACTTGGGAGGCTAACATGAGAGGATCAGTTGAGCCCACAAGTTTAAGGATTCAGTGAGCTATGATCCCATCACTACACTCCAGCCTGGACAACAGAGCAAGACTGTGTTTAAAAAAAAAGTACAGAGAGTGAGAGAGACCGAAGCATTAAGGTTAAAATATAAAGCTGTTCATAGGCAGCATCAGATCTTTATTTTTGACAGTTAAATTTTATTTTGCCAGATTGTTAAGGAAATCTCATCCTGTGAGTGTGCTGGGTGACAGGATAGACAGCAACTATGCCTTTGAAGCTGTCTTCTTCTGTGAGAAATCCACCCGCCCAATGCTTGCCTGCAGCAGTGGCCGAGAGCAAGGGGTCAGAAGCCTGAGAAGTGAAGAGACCCAGCCTGCACAGTCCCCACCAGAGTGCCCATCTCTGCCCACTGGGCAGGCAGAGCCAGCCTGCGGATCCCGCTGTGCCACATCCCAGGGTCTGCGTTGGCTCCACTGACTCCACTCACCCCAACACAGAATGCAGACCAGAAGGACTTGGAGCTCCTCCAGAGGCTCTTCCAATTCCTGGGTGGAATTCCGTGACCCAGTTCAGCTGGAGGGGAGGGAGGGACAAACACAGCCCTACATTAGGAGCACAGAGTACGGTTCTCTCCTAGTCAGTCATCCGCACAAACATTCCAGCACCTTTTCTATTACCGAGTCATGAAATACCAACTAAATCATGCGTTGAAAAGTAACAGTGACCACGGACAGCTCTTGCATGTTGAGTGACAATGTGCAGACATCACGGAGTCTCCAGCAGCAGCACCTGGATGAGAATCCCACTCACCTCCTCTCACAATCCCCAGGAGACAGACATTCCACCCAGAGGGAATCCAGGCCACTGCAAATGGTAGAACTGCATTAACGGCAGTAGGACAAATGTTTCATTTACATTACTGTCTTCATAGAGAGAGAAGATACTCTAAAGTAAGAGGCATTACATCCAAAGATTATCTTGACTCCTCAAGGATGGCTTCCTTTACTCTGCAGGTTTAGGAAAACAACAAAAACAATTCTTTTTCACATAAAAAATGAAGAGACCTCCTTTCCAAGGTGAAAAGCTAAAACGAAAAGAGAATGATACAGTTTTGTCCCTTAACACACGTTCTAAGGGTCAGTGATGCATTTCTCAAATATTACCAGAAAATTTAGCATAAAACGCAAAATTATCATTACCTCACAGCAGAGGATTACATAATTGACACTACCTGGGCAGTGCATAGCCATAGAAGCACAGTGGGAAAGAAAAGAGAAATTGTCATCTCATTGCTTCCCATTGGATGGTTTGCTTAAACTTTCTTCTCCTTCCACAGGGATCCTATTCTCCTTCTCCAAAGAAGTTTTTGTGCTCTTTCCAAAGGTTCAAAAAATTAAGAGGATACTCAAAATAACAGTTCTTTACGCTTCTTTAAGAATTGTTTTTGGACGAGGGACAATGTCTGTGTCTGTAATTCCAGCATTTTGGGATGCCAAAGCAGGTAGATCATTTAAGGTCATGAGTCTGACACAAGCCTGGCCAACGTGGTGAAACCCTGTCTCCGCTAAAAATATAAAAACTAGCTGGGCATGATGGCTTGTACCTGTAATCCTAGCTACTTTGGAGGCTGAAGCATGACAACTGCTTGAACCTTGGAAGTAGAGGTTGCAGGGAGCTGACATTACCCCGCTTCACTCCAGCCTGGGCAACAGAGTGAAACTCCATCTCAAAAAAAAAAAATTATTTTTAAACAAAAAAAAATTAATAGGATACTCAAATTAAGAGCTCTAAGATTTGTTTTTAAAAATACGAGAAGAGTTCATTTTCTTAAGTTTTCTGATATATTTTATAACACATCTTTAATTTCTCATGGCAGTGTTTTAATTCCATCTTCTTCACTCTCTCTCTCTCTTTCCCACTGTTAACACTTGGAAACCAACGAGAGATGTTCTCCACAGGAACCAAATTTGATCCTTTGAAATAGCAACCACAGCACTGGGGCTTGAGGACAGAGGTCACCAGTTAGAGGAATGTGTTTTGTTCTCATTAGGGCCCAAAAGGGATTCAATTAAAAAGGTAGACCCTGGCCAGAGAGAGGAGGCTACAGTGCAAGCTCATCTCCTGCAGAGTCCCATCCTGGCTTCCTTATTGCTACTCCTCGCAGCAGCCCAGCAGGAAATGATGGCAAATTCCATTTCCTATAAAATGAGGAACGTGTAGAAGAAATTCTGTTTGCAAGCGTCAGGCAGGTGAAGAGTTTTTCTTTCCCACACCTGGGCCTTAAGGGAAGTGAGAGAGAAGGACAGAGATGTGTGCACCTCACTGATGCTGTAGTAACGCATTCTCACATTGCCATAAAGAAACTCCTGAGACCTTATTTTAAAAAGAGGTTTCATTTGCTCACAGTTCTGCAGGCTGTACAGGAAGCATTGTGCTAATATCTGCTTGGCTTCTGGGGAGGCCTCCAGAAACTCACAATCATGACAGAAGGCAAGTCACACGGCAAAGGCAGAACAAGAGAGAGAGAAAGGAGGTGCCATGCCATTTCAAATGACCAGATCTTGCAAGAACTCACCACATCAAGGGCAGCCCCATTTGTGAGAAATACGCCCCCATGATCCAGTCAGCTCCCCCCAGGCCCCACTTCCAACACTGAAGGTTAGAATTCCACATGAGGTTTGGGCAGGATCACAGACCCAAACCATATCACACACCACCCCCAGGAAGCATGGAAGGAGGGAGAACAAGCTCTCTCATCTCATTCTTGCTCCTCCTCTAATTAGCTCCCTATTGCCCCTGTAAGAATTTACCAGAATAGTTAATGGCTTAAAAAGCAAATGTCTGCATTAGTGGCAGGAAGACAAGTGTTTCTGTTATATTACCGTCTTACAGAAAAAGAAGCTACTTTAAATCAACAGGAATTACATCCAAAGTTTGACTTGACTCCTTGAAGATGGTTTTCTTCACTCTCCAGGTTTAAGAAAACAACAGAAACAATTCCAATTCAAATAAAAAGTAAAGAGGCCTCCTTCCCTAGGTGAAAAGCTAAAAAAAGAAAAGCAAATTATACAGTTTGGCCACTTAAAACATGTTTCAATCATCTGTGATGTATTTTTTGAACTCTCTTAACGTTCTGAAGGTTAGAAGTCCAAAATTAGTGTCATAAGGCTAAAATTAGGATTTCACTAGAGCTGCTTCCTCCTGAAGACCCCAGAGAAGATCTGCACCTTGCTGCTTCCAGCTTCTAGCGGTGGCCAGGCCCTCTGGACTCATGGCTGCATCACCCCAATCTTGGCCTGAGTCACCACCTCTCCTTCTCTGACTTTGATCCTCCTACCTCCCTCCGATAAGACCACTGGTGATGACACTGGGTCAATCTTGACCATCCAAGATAATCTGCCCATCCAAGATCCTTAGCCTGATCACTTCGGCAAAGTCTCGTGTGCCTATAAGGCCATTATTTGTGGGTTCCAGGGATTAGGACATGGGTGCCATTGAAGGTATGGGCACTCTTGAGCCTACCCTTCTCTAATCTCCTGCAGGTACTTCCTATCACCTGAACCCAATCAAGGCCTGAGGGCAAAGGCAAGTCTTGATGCAGTCAACAGAGGTCAGCCTCCCAGGGCACAGCCCCCAGCAAAGAAGTAGGGGACACGGCTCCATGAGGCACACAGAGGTCAGCAGCATGTCTTCCACACCCCAGTGTCTTCAGACGTGGAGCTCAAAACTTGTCTGTCTGCCTGTAAATGCAGCTTTGCACACTCAGTACCAGTTAAAGGCAAGCTCTCTCATCATCTGATACAGTTTGACTGTGTCTCCACCCAAATCTCATCTTGCGCTATAGTTCCCATAATTCCTGTGTGTTGTGGGAGGGACTTGGTGGGAGGTAATTGAATCATGGGAACAGTTATACCCATGCTGTTCTTATGATAGTGAGTTCTCATGAGTTCTGATGATTTTAAGGGCTTTTCCCCCTTTTGCTCAGCACTCCTCCTTGCTGCCACCACATGAAGAAGGATGTGCCTGGTTCCCCTTCCGCCATGACTGTAAGTTTCCTGAGGCCTCTCCAGCCATGCTGAACTGTGAGTCAATGAAATTTCTTTCCTTTATAAATTACCCAGTCTTGGTATGTCTTTATTAGCAGCGTGAGAATGAACTAATACACCATGCTCTCAGACTCTTGACCCATCGGGAGTCGATGTCCTCAAATCATAAAGTTTGAAAGTGTAGGAGGCTCTGTATCTTGCAATGGAGACCCCCATCAAGTGGTTTTCAATTCATTTCTGCTTCAGAGGAAAGAGCAATAAAATTATTTTTCGCACACATTTCAAACATTTGAAATGCTACATCAATTATAATTTTTACATAAATTTCGCATCGTCTTCAGATTCATTACTTTTCTAAAGATAACATGTACTCAGGTGGAATCAGCTAAATTTTTGTTGACAACTTGCAACTCTTCTTGTAAATGCATGTTGCGATTTACACTGAAGTTGACATTTGATGTTTAGTACTATATTGTGCACTATTCCTAAATTAAAAAATAAATGAATGAATGGCTCAAAGTTCATTCACTGAAATATAACACAGAACTAGTGTTGAGAATAGCAAGCAGAATTGAAAAATTCAAAGTTCTATGTACATTGATGTATTGGCCTGTTCAGGGTTTCATAGCAAGATACAGACTGGATGGCTTAGGAAACAGAATTTTGTTTCTCATAGTCCTGGAGGTTGCAAGTCCAAGATCAAAGTACCATTAGGGTTTCCACTGAGGCCCTGTATGAGTCTGTTCTCACACTGCCAATAAACACATATCCAAGACTGAGTGCTATATAAAGGAAAGAAGTTTAATTGATTCACAGTTCCACATGACTGAGGAGGCCTCACAATCATGGTGGAAGGCAGAGGAGGAGGAGTAAAATCACAAGTTACATGGCGGCAGGCAAGAGAGCGTATGCTTGGGAATTGCCCTCCATAAAACCATCAGATCTCATGAGACCCATTCACTATCATGAGAACAGCAGTATGGGGGTAACCATCCCCATGATTCAACTGCCTCCCACCAGGTCCCACCCACCATACATG